>CM035839.1:10315477-10378577 GCA_020510985.1 Pholidichthys leucotaenia | reverse complement strand
CCCCTCATCTCGGTTGAACCGAGATGAGGGGGCCTTGAACCGAGATGAGGGGGCCTTTATGCTTTCTCACACCTGGGACCACATTCTCCAGAGACCATCTGACGGTGGGAGGCGGGGCCGGCTCGGCGGATCTGACAGATCTGCTGAGCTGGCCCCGCCTACGAAAATCAGCTGATAAATGTCACCTGGCAGCAATCAGCTGACTCTTCTGATGAAGGCTGCAGTGCAGTTGAAACATGTAAAGAAGGTAAAGACATCTTTCTATTTTACTTTTGTCTTTCAAAGGAAAAAAAAAAAAAAAAAGGATAAATAATTGAAAGAAGACAAAATGAACCTGTTTGACGTATTACGTGGAAGTTATGGACAAGTTTGCATTAAAGACTTCCGCCGGCTGGAGAAATTGGAGAAAACACGGGCACGCTTCAGAAACCACCTACGATTCAACCTCCGTTGCAGAGATGAGGAGGTCACACCCCAAAGCCTCAATATAAGAAATCCAATCCCGACCAAGAACGCAGAAAAAATCATCAACAAAGCACGGAAAGACCTTATAAAAGAACGTATAAGAATAACGGCAAATAAAGTAGACAAAATAAAGAACCAAATCAAAGAGGAAACGGACATGTTTAAGCAACGCTACCCGACGGACCAGAAAACGCAGGAGCAGATAAAAGCACAACTGAAACACACACACGAACAAGAATTCATCACAACGAAAAACCGCCAATTGAAAAAATTAAAAAAACTCACAGAAAGAAAGAACGGACGAAGACAAACACACACGGAAAAGAACGATAAGTGGGTCAAAAACCTATCACAACGCACACTCACGGACACGGAGAAAACAGTGCTGAACAGAGGACTGAACTTCGCCATCACACCAGCCAGAATCCCCCATGAAGAATACATCCTCGCAACAGAACTGGCATGTGAAAAAATCCAGGACCAAGGAGAAAAAGCAGCACTCCGGAACGCAGTCGCAGGAATCCTCAAAACGGCCAAATTACCACAAAGCAACGTTACAAGAAAAGAAGAAAAAGCATTAAACTCACTCAAGACAGATAAAACGATCACAATACTCCCAGCAGATAAAGGCAGAACAACAGTAATTTTGGACACGGAAACATACGAAAAACAGATGGAAACCATGTTGGCAGACAGTAACACATACGAAATCATTAAAACAAACCCGACAGAAGAAAAGAAAAAAATGCTCAAAGCCCTTCTAAAACCTCTATTAGAAAGCAATAAAATCACAAAGGACGCATATGATCACCTGATCCCCACAGCCAGCATCACCCCTCGGATTTATGGAACACCGAAAATACATAAAAAGGATATCCCACTGCGGCCAATAATAGACAGCATTGGATCAGTCACATACAACTTATCAAAAGCCCTAGCTGAAATCATCAAACCCCTCCTTGGACTATCAGACTTTCACTGTAAAAATTCAAAAGAGCTGGCACAAGAACTCAAAGACATAAAAATAGAATCAGACGAGATCCTCATCTCACATGACGTCATCTCTTTATTCACAAAGACTCCTATTGACGTCACACTACATATAGTGCAAGAACGCCTCAACAAGGACAGTACCCTAAAAAGACGCACCAACCTCACAGTCCATGACATATCCAAATTACTACAGTTTGTTGCAAAATCCACTTATTTTCAATTCAGAGGAAAAATCTACAAACAAAAAGAAGGATTTGCAATGGGAGACCCACTATCAGCCATCATGAGCAGTTTTTTTATGGAGGATCTGGAAAATAAAGCCATCAACACAGCACCCACAATATGCAAACCCACCCTTTGGAAGAGATACGTAGATGACATTCTGGAAAAAATAAGGAAAGGACATACACAAGAACTCACTGACCATCTGAACAGTACAGACAGTACGGGGAACATAAAATTCACACACGAAGAGGAGGAAAATGGCACCATAGCCTTTCTGGACATGAAAATCCACCACAACGAGGATGGCAGCATAAAAATCACAGTCTACAGGAAACCAACCCACACAGATCAATACCTACTTTGGACATCGGAACACCCCACAGCACACAAGCTATCAGTCGTCAGGACATTATATGAACGAGCCACCATCATCACGGAACAAGAAGACAGACAGGAAGAGGAAAACCACATAAAACATGCACTTATACGCTGCCAATATCCAGTATGAGCCATAAACAAAGGGAAACAGCAAGTCAAAAACAAAGAAAATAAACAGGACACAAGACACAGAACAAAAGCTGAAATCAAAAACAAGGAAACCATAACTATACCATACATACGAGGGATCACGGAACCAATTCAAAGGATCATGAAAAAATACAAAATAAACACAGCAGTCAAACCACACAAAAAATTAAGACAGTTATTAGTACACCCCAAGGACAGAATAGAACAAGACAATAAATGCAATGTATTATATGAAATATCATGCAGATCATGTAACAAAACCTACATTGGAGAAACCGGAAGATTATTCACCACAAGAAAAAAAGAACACCAAAAGGAATGTGAGAAGGAAACGCAAGGACGACTCACAAGATCACAAAAAGAAAAAGCAGAACAAGAAACATTAAAATCAGCTATATCGGACCACTGCAAAAGAAATAATCACATCATGGACTGGGACAACACAAAAATTATTGGATCGGAGAGCAACAGACACAAACGTTGGATCAAGGAGGCAATAGAGATCAGAAAGCGGGGAAAAGACACCATGAACCGAGATGAGGGGGCCTTTATGCTTTCTCACACCTGGGACCACATTCTCCAGAGACCATCTGACGGCGGGAGGCGGGGCCGGCTCGGCGGATCTGACAGATCTGCTGAGCTGGCCCCGCCTACGAAAATCAGCTGATAAATGTCACCTGGCAGCAATCAGCTGACTCTTCTGATGAAGGCTGCAGTGCAGTTGAAACATGTAAAGAAGGTAAAGACATCTTTCTATTTTACTTTTGTCTTTCAAAGGAAAAAAAAAAGGATAAATAATTGAAAGAAGACAAAATGAACCTGTTTGACGTATTACGTGAAAGACTGAACTCTTTGGCGTGAATGCCAGGCGTCATGTTTGGAGGAAATCAGGCACCGCTCATCACCAGGCCAATACCATCCCTACAGTGAAGCATGGTGGTGGAAGCGTCATGCCGTAGGGATGTTTCCCAGTGACAGGAACTTGGAGACTAGTCAGGATAGAGGGAAAGATGAATGCAGCAATGTACAGAGACATCCTGGAAGAAAACCTGCTCCAGAGCGCTCTTGACCTCAGACTGGGGCGACGGTTCATCTTTCAGCAGGACAACGACCCTAAGCACACAGCCAAGATATCAAAGGAGTGGCTTCAGAAAAACTCTGTGAATGTCCTTGAGTGGCCCAGCCAGAGCCCAGACTTGAATCCAATTGAACATCTCTGGAGAGATGTGAAAATGGCTGTGCACTGATGCTTCCCATCCAACCTGATGGAGCTTGAGAGGTGCTGCAAAGAGGAATGGGCCAAACTGCCCAAAGATAGGTGTGCCAAGCTTGTGGAATCATATTCAAAAAGACTTGAGGCTGTAATTGCTGCCAAAGGTGCATCAACAAAGGATTGAACAAAGGCTGTGAATACTTACGTACATGTAATTTCTTAGTATTTTTTTTCCACAATATTTTTTATTGAACCTTTTTTAACAAACATGACACAAACAATCAAACACTAACACTAAAGTAAATTAAAAATAAATGTTCTAAAAACACCAACAACCATTAACAAAAGCAAGTCAAACAATGCTCCTCTGTTTAGCCTAGGTAATCCATTACATAAGTATACATATTATACATTCACCAATTTGGAATTTACAAGGTCCACACTAGGGATGGGCATTCGGTGAAATTTTCTTCACCGATCGTCGGGAGAATTAATGATTAATAATCGGTTAATCATTAACATTTTTAGGTATGTAACAAGGCAGGTAGACTACATTAGAACATCAGGAATCAGCACGGAGAGCCCTCGGGAATCTCGCAAGCTGATTGGCCGAGACGTTTCACCCCGCAAGCTGATTGGCCGACTGTCCCTGCCGAGCGGCCACCCAACAAACGAAGACCGCATTCATTGCTCTATCGCTCGTGTTACTTAGTCTAGCCGCGCAGAACTTTTTGCTGTTCTCTTGTGCCATTTTGTGCAAAATAGTCTTCCCGTCGAGCCACTACGCCGCCTCCTGCAGCTTCCCTCGACGTGTGTACACCGAATCTTCATGACCTTCTCAATAAAGTTTCTGAAAAAAAAAAAAAAGAATCTTCACGACCGCCATTACTCAGCGCGCAACCACTGTTGGCGGTTTCTTCGCGTAATAAGGGTGTTCCATGGACCCTGTCGATGAGGTATATTTGTATGCTGCATTGCAGTGATTGCAGTACACCTGGTCATTTTTTAAATTGAAATGGTCCCACGCAACACTTCGCCGTAACCGCTTCATGATTTGGCGATTGCCCTACGGAAGCCCGCATGTATCAACTGAGGCACGCCAGGGTACGGCGATGGTGTAATGTTGCCCCCTGGTGCCCAAATTTTGCCATTGCATTGTTTGAGGACGGCCGTGCACTAGGCCTAATAACCTCGGATTGTTTAAAAAAAAAAACGGTTTGTCGACGAAAATGAACTTCCTCGGTGAAATTCTTAATGATCAATTATCGGTTAATCGGTAAATTATGCCCATCCCTAGTCCACACACATCATTCACCTTCTTCTTCAGAAGTTATGTTTAGTTTCTTTACATAATCAATGAAAGGTCTCCATATATTCTCAAACACATTTTCCTTTGATTTCAATATGTATGTTATTCTTTCTAGTGGAAGGTTTGTTAGCATCTGTCTTTACCACTGAGTCACATCTGGTCTATGAGTCTTTTTCCACAGTAGTGCAATACATTTTTTAGCTAGGAGTTGGACTTAGTTGTCAGAGGCTTTTCGAGACGCACGCCATAAGGAGCATTTTATGAGCACTGGGAGCTTAACCCCAGTGCCGCTCCTGGCTATGACAATGGCTATGACAACCTTGGAACCTTGGCTATGACAATCTCGCAACAACTGTCAGGATCGTCCCCAACTCTGAACAACTCATTCTCCTTGGAGACTTCAATGCCAGAGTGGGTGCTGACCACGACTCCTGGCCCTCCTGTCTTGGACCTTTTGGTGTGGGCAGAATGAATGACAACGGTCTCGTAGAACTCGTCTTTTGCCTCTGGTGTGGCTGTCAGTGTTGGGGCATACACACTGACGAGGGTGACTGGGCCTTGAGTGGTGTTCAGGCGGAGGGTGAGGAGTCGTGCAGAGCCAGTGCTGCTCGGTTCCACCATCTTCAGCAAGGTGTTCTTCACTGCAAAGCCCACTCCGTGTTCCCTGTGTTCGTCACTGCCCTTGGATGCCACTCCCAGTCTCTTCAGCTCATTATTGATGATGGCTATGGCGGACGTCCACACCTCCTCAGCGTTGTTGGCAAAGTCTACGCATGAGTTGTTCTCGTTTGTCTACAGAAGCTTGCCGAACATGTCTACCCCGAGTCTCAGTGTGGCTTCTGCGCTGAGCGATCAACGGTAGACATGATATTCTCCATCCGCCAACTCCAGGAGAAATGCAGAGAACAGAACATGCCCCTGTACGTCGCCTTCATCGATCTCACCAAAGCGTTCGATCTGGTCAGCAGAGAGGGCCTTTTCAAGATCCTGCCAAAGATAGGATGCCCACCAAAGTTGCAAAGCCTCATTGAATCGTTTCACACCAACATGCAGGGGATAGTGCAGCACGATGGCAACGTCTCAGAGCCTTCCAACATACGCAGCGGAGTGAAACAGGGCTGTGTACTTGCGCCAACCCTCTTTGGGATTTTCTTTGCTATGCTCCTGAGGCATGCCTTCAGCACAGCAACAGAGGGAATCTACCTGCACACAAGATCTGACGGCAGGCTTTTCAACCTCGCCCGCCTGAAAGCCAGAACCAAAGTACGCGAGGCTCTAATCAGAGACATGCTGTTCGCAGAAGACGCTGCAGTCGCAACCCACACACAGCAGGAGCTTCAGACCCTTGTGGACCGCTTCTCCCAGGCATGCAAAGACTTCGGGCTTACCATCAGTCTGAAGAAGACTAACGTCTTGGCGCAAGGCACGGAAGCACCACCAACCATCACCATTGACGACTACGAGCTGGAGGTCGTGAATCAGTTCACGTACCTGGGGTCCACGATCAGCAACAACCTCTCCCTTGATACAGAGATCAACAAGAGGATTGGAAAATCAGCCTTCACACTCGCTCGCCTCACCACACGAGTGTGGGAGAATCCCAAACTCTCTGTCAAGACGAAGATGGCAGTGTACAACGCCTGCGTCATCAGCACACTGCTCTATGGGAGTGAGACGTGGACAACATACGCCCGGCAGGAAAAGAGACTGAACTCCTTCCACTTACGCTGCATTCGCCACATCCTGGACATATCCTGGCAGGACAAAGTGCCCAACACAGAAGTTCTGTCCCGCGCCGGCCTTCCCTCCATGTTCACTCTACTCAGACAGCGCAGGCTCCGCTGGCTAGGCCACGTTCACCGTATGGAGGATGGCAGAATCCCCAAAGACGTCCTCTATGGAGAACTGGCAACTGGCAAGAGAGACGTTGGCCGCCCACAGCTGCGTTTTAGAGACGTCTGCAAGAGAGACATGAAGGCCCTGGAGATCAACACAGAGCGCTGGGAGGACCTTGTAACGGACCGCTCCAAATGGAGAGGCACCCTGACCAGACAGCTCAAGGCGGGTGAAGAGAGACTGACTGCTGCTGCAGATGAAAAAAGGACCCGCAGGAAGAACCGCCACAGACCCAGCAGCACGGAGACCACCCACAAGTGCGACCTGTGTGACAGGGACTGCCATTCGCGCATCGGCCTGTTCAGCCACAGGCGGTGCTGTTCCAGCAGAGTAGACGTTTAGGATTCTCTTCCATGGTCATCATAGACCGACGGAGGCTGACGACGACGCAATACATTTTTTAGCATTAAGCAAACTGAGGTCTATGAATGTTCTTTCACTCTTATTAAAATTATGTTTTTCTGGATACAGACCCAACAAAAACAGTTTAGAGTTCAATATGAATTGTTTTGAAATTATTTTTTCAATTGTTACCCTCACCTCTTCCCAAAACATTCTAATTTTTCTACATTCCCATAAAGAATGAAATAGGATTCCTTTACTTTCCATACATTTTGTGCACATATCTGGTAGGTTTCTGTTATATCTATTTAACTCCACCGGTGTAACATACATCCGCATTAACCATTTAAAATGCATCAATTTAAGACGTACATTTATTGATTTGGTTTGAGCTTCTGTGCAAGCCAATTCCCATTGTTCCTCTGAAATTTCAATTTGCAGGTCTTCTTTCCAATAATTCATTCTTTTCTGTGAGTTTTCACTTGAGGATAGTGTCAGTGAGTTATAGAACTCTGAAATAATACCCTTTCTCTTACTATTTTTCGTCAAAATTTTTTCCAAGGATGAATAAGTAGGTCGGGTGAGAGCATTATTTTGATTTGATTGAATAAAATTCCTAAGCTGAAGATATTTTAAAAAATATGTTCTATTAAGATTAAATTTGGCCCTCAGTTCTTCAAAAGACATTATGTTATCTGAACGTGACAAATATAAGTCTTGAATCTTTTGAATTCCATAATTTAAATACAGCATCCGCTCTCCCTGGTGCAAAATATTGATTATCCCATATTGGGCTAAATTGTGACAATAAGTGTGGTTCTTTTAAATATTTTTTGATTTCATACCATATTTTGATCATATGCTTTACAATAGGATTTTTAACTTGTTTCTGTAATTTTTTAGCCGAATCTGAGTATATGAATAAGGGAAGAGGTAAAGGTAAATTGTATGATTCCATTTCAGTCCAGTGAGGGGGATCATTTGATGAAAAATAATATGTCATAGACCTCAGTTGTGCTGACCAGTAATACAACATAAAGTTTGGACATTTCAGACCTCCACGATCAAATGGTAAATATAGTAAGGACAGACGTAATCTAGCCTTCCTATTGTTCCATATAAATTCCACTAACTTTTTTTTAATTCTTGAGAATAGATCTGAAGGTGGTGGTAAAGGAATGTATTGAAATAAATATAGTATTTTGGGTAAGATATTACTTTTGAGTATATTAATTCTCCCGATCATCGACATTGGTAGTGACATCCATCTCTGAAGTAACTCATTAATATCTGTCATTAAGGCTTCATAGTTGGCACTGGCGACTGATTCTAACTTAGGCTCAATTTGAATTCCTAAGTATTTAAACTGATTTACAACATTGAATTGATTTACCTCAGGGGCTGGGTGATTTCTCTGGGTCTCATTTAGCATTAATATTGAAGATTTAGTTTTATTTATTTTATATCCTCATATTTCCCCAAAGTTCTTTATTAAACTTAACAAGGTCAAAATTGATTTTTTTAGATTTGACATAAACAAAATTATGTCATCAGCATACAGGGAGATTTTATGTTCTGTTGGTCCTACTTTAATTCCATATATTTGTGGATGTAAACGTACTGCCATCGCTAAAGGTTCAATTGCCATAGTAAACAGTAAAGGTGAAAGTGGACAACCTCGTCAACATCCTCTATTGATTTTTATTGATTTTGAGATATTGCTGTTTGTTAGGATTTCTGCTGTAGCATTATTGTATATTATCTGAACCCATTTTATGAAATTATTTCCAAGTCCAAACCTTTGAAGAACTTCAAAAAGAAAGGGCCATTCGACCCTATCAAAGGCCTTTTCGGCGTCCAATGATAGGAGAGCTGTATCCGGTGCTTCTTTATTAGAATAAATAATATTAAATAGTCTTCTTACACTATGGAAGCCTTGTCTTCCCATTATAAAGCCATTCTGATCTCGGTTAATAATATTTGGTAATATTTCTTGTAGTCGTCTTGCTAAAATTTTACAGATTATCTTAAGGTCTGCATTTAATAGGCTTATTGGTCTCATGTTTTCACATTTATTAGAGGGTTTACCTGGTTTTGGCAACAGTATAATTACGGCATTATTTATGTATGGCGGTAAATTACTATTTTGAAATGCTTCTAAAACCATTTCCAAAAATGGTTTTATTAATTTATTCTTAAATTTTTTATAGAGGTCAACTGGAAGACCGTCAGGTCCTGCACTTTTTCCTGATTTCATATTATCAATGGCTAGCCCAACTTCTTCTTGACTAATTTTTGACTCCAGTATCTCCCTATTTTCACTTGGAATACACGGTATAGATAATCCGTCCAAAAACCCATTTAGTTTTGTTAAGTCAGATTCATTTTTGGTATCATATAATTTTTCATAATAATCTCTAAAGGCACTGTTAATTTCTAAAGGATCTACAACTGCCTGTCTGTTACTTATAATACTGGTAATTGGTGTTTTAAATTCTAATTGTTTAATCTGCCATGCCAATAATTTTCCTGATTTTTCACCTTGTTCATAAAAGGTTTGCTTCAATCTTAGAAGACTCGAGGCAGCTCTATTCGCTGATTTTTTGTCATATTCAGCTCTCAGAATCAGTAATTCGTTCTCTAATTTTGTATTACTTCCTGCATACACTTTTTCTTGAAGAATTTTTATTTTATGTTCCAATTGGACTCTCTCCTCTCGAGTCTTCCTAGATTTTGAACCTGTATAACTAATAATGTGCCCCCTAATAAAAGCTTTGAAAGCTTCCCACTTTATACATGCTGATGTTTGTGTAGTATTGATATCAAAGAACTCATCTATCTGTTTTTCTATGTACTTAACAAATTCCTCATCCTGAAGCCATTTATGCTGAAATTGCCACCTACCTGGAACTTGGAATGTCAATTTCTTATCTACATATATTAAACAGCAGGGTGCATGATCAGAGATCACAATGTTATCATAGAAACAATTTTGAATCTTGGACCTTAATTCTGTGGAGATCAAAAAATAGTCAATACGTGAAAATGTCTTGTAGGTATTAGAATAACAACAATAGACTTTGACTTGTGGTTTCATTTCTCTCCATATATCTAGCAATCTCAATTCTTTCATAAAATGATTAATGGTCATCCTTCATCCATTGTGCGTACAGTCCTGTCCTGTTGATCTATCGATATTGGGATTCAATGTACAATTAAAATCCCCTGCTATTATACTGTATGTTGCCCTGTGAGTGATGCTCAAGTAAGAAATAAATTAACGAAGAAGTTTTGATCATCTATATTGGGACCATATAAGTTCACCAGATTTATATTTTCTAATAACAAAGATCCTTGGATGATTAGATGTCTTCCCAATTTATCTCCAATTACATTTTTCACTTGAAATGGAACTGTTTTATGTATGAGAGTCATAACTCCCCTGGCTCGGGATGAAAATGATGAGGTGAACACACTTCCCTGCCATCTACTCCTTATTCTTTTTACATCCTCCTCTATTAGATGAGTTGCTTGTAAAAACACAATTTTTGAACCTATGTCTTTTATTTTATTCAAAACTTTAACTCAAAAGAGTTTGAGATTACCTTGCAAAATAAACATGCTCATACAGAGAAGCAAAAACATGGATGGTTGAACATTCATCACACAAACTACACAAAAACAAATTCCTCCTCCCCACATTCGTGGTAATCCCCCCAAAATAATAAAAAAAAAAAAATTCTGTCTCCTATTATAGCCAGTGGCTGCTCCTCACCTGCGAGGTTCAGTCAAACCACTCACTCTTTCTCCTCTCAATCACCCTGTCTCTGCTACTTTTAATGACATGACAATAACTCTCTTCTGTAGTTTTTCCAACTTAACTCCAAAATTTTATAGCAACTTTGTACATCACAGCTTTTTTTTTATATAATACAATCTATATTTTGTAGACATGCTATATGTTTCAAATCAGTCAGATACTTGTACACATTCTTAAATATTCTACCTTTATATCTTGTTCTTGCTTCATGCTTAGCTCCCGCCAGTCTCTCCTTGGATCTGCTTAATGAGCTCCTGCGCCTCCTCAGGGGTCTTGAAGATATGGGTTCTCCCTTTATATGTGACCAGCAGTCTTGCTGGATGGATCACTCCGTGACGAATCCCGAGGCTGTGCAGCTCTTTACGGGCGGGGTCAAACTGTTTCCTTAATTGTTGGATTCCTGTGGCCAAATCTGAGTAGAACCACACCTGTTGATCCTGGTATTTAATTTCTCCTTTAGTACGCGCTGCGTTGGAGACCGTCATCTTGTCCCTGTAGTTGAGGAACTTCATAATCAGCGTCCTTGGTGGTGTCTTATTATCTCTCGATGGGCCGATTCGGTGTGCGCTCTCCAAGACGACCGATGACTGCAGATCTGCATTGTTCAGCGCTTCTGGAATCCACTTTTCCAAAAAGGAACATGCATCCTGTCCCTCTGAACCCTCCGGAAGGCCCACCAGCCTTAAATTATTCCGTCTCGACCGGGATTCTAAGTCCAAGACGTTATCTTCCAGACGTTTATTTTTTAATTCCAATGTTTGGACCTTTAATTGCAGGCTGGTGACGTCGTCTTCAGCGTTGGAGATCCGGAGCTCTGCCTGCGATACTCGCTCCATACAGTCGCTTATTTCTTTTCTCATGGCTTCTATCACTGCTATAATCCCATCAAACTTAGACGAAAAGTCTGCTCTCATAGCGCTGATAGCAGCAAGGACCGCATTTGTTCCCTCGGCAGTCACCGCCCCGCCAGTATCTCCATCCTCAGCCATGGTCTCTGGAGATTTTCCTGCTTCATCACGAGCGTGGAAATCTGTTAACTTGGATTGTCTCGACGAATCAGTTTTTCCTCCGCCTGATTTCACAGCCTTGGTTTTTACCATATCCGCGCCTAAACGCTAGAATAGGTTTTTGCTCCAATTGGGAGAGTTTTAGCCTACTTTTTTATCATTAGGAGCAGAGCAGAGCGAAACACGTCTTCCTACATGGCCGCCATAACCGGAAGTCTAGTATTTTATTTTTAATAAACTTGCAAAAATCTAAAAAAACCCAACTTTTTTCACGTTGTCATTATGGGGTATTGTGTGTAGAATTTTGGGGAAAAAATGAATTTAATCCCTTTTGGAATAAGGCTGTAATATAACAAAATGTGGAATAAGTGAAGCGCTGTGAAGACTTTCTGGCTGCACTGTATGTAATTAAATTGTAATTTGCGACTTTGTAGTTTTAAAATGGCACATTTTATCATACTTTTGCACCTTTATTCTTGCAAATTTGTACCTAACTTACATCTGTATGTTGGTACTGTATGTTGCAACTTTTTTCTCAAAAATGTGCAACATTTTTTATAAACTTGGACCTTTTTTCTCAGAACTTTGCAACTTTTTTTTCTCAAAAATTTTAAACATTCTTTCCTGTAAATTTGCAGCTTTCATCATATTATTGCACCTTTATCCTTGCAAATTTGCACCTGATTTCCATTTATCCATTGGCACCTTAAGCTAAATTGGTGAGTACCCCCCTTCCCATGTATACTGATCCCTTCGTGAAGTCACCACCATATCTGTGTATATTCCATAATACTGGGCTAGTTTATTCAATCATGTTGTGTAACTCTGTGTTTTATTTATATCCTTCTCTCATACTTAACTGCACAGTAGCCTGGGGGAGCACCCACAATTTCATTGTACTGCACAACTGTACAATGACAATAAAATCCTATTCCTATTCTTATTCATACTCCTGTCCCTCTTGTTAAAAAATATCAAATCGCCTAACTGATACATTTTTGAACAATTTTTCAGTTTCTTTTATCTTGTAAAATTTTCAACCTTTTTCTTGTAAATGTGGCACTTTTTTCTTAAAATTTTCCAACTTTTCTAAATTTTCAAATTTGTTCTTGTGAAATGTGTTTTTTTCTTGTAAATTTCTAACTTTTTTCTCGAAAAAATTACTTTTTTCCCTCATAAGTTTGTGATTTTTTTCCCCATAAATTTGCAATTTTTTTCCTTGTAATTTTTTTTTCTTGCAACTGGATGCAGGATAAATTGTTATTCAATGTAATTAAACTGTAATTTGTAACTTTTTTATTTTTAAATTGGCACATTTTACTGTACTTTTGTACCTTTATTAAGTTTGTATCTAATTTACATCTGTATGTTGATACCTGCAGCTAAATTGGTGAGTACCCCCCCATCCCCATTGTTACAAATGATAAACAGTACATCTTTGTCTAATTTTTCACTTTCTTCAATTTTCTAAGCCCATCAATTCCCAGTCAGCTGTTACGACAACAGACCACGAGTCATCTGCAGTCACAGCTACAATATCTGGTCACTTCCAGCCAGTTTTACAATAGATGCAGCTGATGCTCTCTATATAGAAACAGATCCATTATCTTCTATTATGCTTTCAAACCCAGGGAGACTTTGGTCTTCTCGCCTCCTCTGCTGCCGTATTGACAGCCAGTGGTGCTTGTTTGTGTGTAAAGACTCTTATCTGTTGGTGGCGTTCTCAAACTGACACCCAATCTCATTAATAGTTTTTAAATATAGATTCTCCTGGCTGTTCGCTTTAATGACGGACCATAAAAACAGGATTCTCGGGTTGGACTTTTTTTTTTTGGTCAGCTCCCCTGCCGAGACTCTGATTGACTGCCAGCCTCCCCGCATCCACGCAATCAATGAAGACGATAACAAAGTGGCCTTAGCATATAAACACAACCAAGAGTGAGGCACAGCAGGAGCTAATCACTAAAGGATTGTATGAATTATGTTCAGTGATTTCTTTCAAATCAGAAACTGGGTTGTGGCAAAAAGGCCTCAGTTTTCTATAAATGATTCCATAAAAATAAAAGTTAACAGGCCTGGAGTGCCTTTCATTTAATCACGGTTCTTTTGGTATCTGTCATGAATTGCCCTACAGGGCAGGAAGATGAGACCCATGCACTGAACTGTGAGTATGGGCAATTTATTGAAAAAAGCAACAAATATAAAGATCAATACGGTGCTCTTAACACAAAATACAAACAAGGGAAAAAGCTTACAGCTGAAGCGCACCAGAGCAGAGATAGGGATCTGGTGGAGAAGACAAGTAGCTTGGAGAGTCAAGTCAGCGGCAAATGCAAATGAAAACAACTCCCCTTAAATAGGGTCAAAAAACCATTACATACAGACGTGGACAAAATTGTTGGTACCCCTCTGTTAATGAAAGAAAAACCCACAATGGTCACAGAAATAACTTGAATCTGACAAAAGTGGTAATAAATAAAAATTCTATGAAAATTAACCAATGAAAATCAGACAATGCTTTTGAATTGTGGTTCAACAGAATTATTTTAAAAAACAAACTCATGAAACAGGCCTGGACAAAAATGATGGTATCCCTAGAAAAGATTGAAAATAATGTGACCATAGGGACATGTTCAACCAAGATGTGTCCTCTAATTAACATCACAGGTGTCTACAAACTTGTAATCAGTCAGTCGGCCTATTTAAAGGGTGACAAGTAGTCACTGTGCTGTTTGGTGACATGGTGTGTACCACACTAAACATGGACCAGAGGAAGCAAAGGAGAGAGTTGTCTCAGGAGATTAGAAAGAAAATTATAGACAAGCATGTTAAAGATAAAGGCTATAAGACCATCTCCAAGCAGCTTGATGTTCCTGTGACTACAGTTGCACATATTATTCAGAAACTTAAGATCCACGGGACTGTAGCCAACCTCCCTGGACATGGCCGCAGGAGGAGACAGATAATACGAATGGTAACAAAAGAGCCCAGAATAACCTCTAAACACATTCACGGTGAACGCCAAGGTCAAGGTACATCAGTGTCAGATTGCACCATCCGTCGTTGTTTGAGCCAAAGTGGACTTCATGGGAGACGACCAAGGAGGACACCACTGTTGAAAACAAATCATAAAAAAGCCAGACTGGAATTTGCCAAACTGCATGTTGACAAGCCACAAAGCTTCTGGGAGAAAGTCCTATGGACAGACGAGACAAAACTGAAACTTTTTGGCAAGGCACATCAGCTCCATGTTCACAGACGCAAAAATGAAGCATACCAAGAAAAGAACACTGTCCCTACTGTGAAACATGGAGGAGGTTCTGTTATGTTCTGGGGCTGCTTTGCTGCATCTGGCACAGGGTGTCTTGAATCTGTGCAGGGTACAATGAAATCTCAAGACTATCAAGGTATTCTAGAGAGAAATGTGCTGCCCAGTGTCAGACAGCTTGGTCTCAGTCGCAGGTCATGGGTCTTGCAACAGGATAATGAGCCAAAACACACAGCTAAAAACACCCAAGAATGGCTAAGAGCCAAACATTGGACTATTCTAAAGTGGCCTTCTATGAGCCCTGATCTAAATCCTATTGAACATCTGTGGAAGGAGCTGAAACATGCCGTCTGGAGAAGGCACCCTTCAAACCTGAGACAACTGGAGCAGTTTGCTCATGAGGAGTGGGCCAAAATACCTGCTGAGAGGTGCAGAAGTCTCAGTGACAGTTACAGAAATTGTTTGATTGCAGTGATTGCCTCAAAAGGTTGTGCAACAAAATATTAAGTTAAGGGTACCATCATTTTTGTCCAGGCCTGTTTCACAAGTTTGTTTTTTAAAATAATTCTGTTGAACCACAATTCAAAAGCATTGTTTGATTTTCATTGGTTAATTTTCATAGAATTTTTATTTATTACCACTTTTGTCAGATTCAAGTTATTTCTGTGACTATTGTGGGTTTTTCTTTCATTAACAGAGGGGTACCAACAATTTTGTCCACGTCTGTAAGTAGTGACAGGTGTGGGTTCACATGAGCAGGCAAAAAGATAACAATGAATAGTGATAGGGACCAGCTGGAAGTAATGAGATGAGAGCACACCGGCTGGCAGCTGACAGGGCTATGCCCACACGGGGCACCAATCAGGAAATGCCCTGACAGCTGTCAACCTCAAATAATGAGTAGGATAAATTATAAACAAGTACAACTGAGAAATAGGTACCAATAATACAGAATCAGAATATAGTAGAACTGAGACATAAACAGGAAAATAGAAAACATGCAGGGATAACAAAAACCAAAAGGCACAAAAAATACAACAAATCAATATAAATACAGAGAAAAGCCACAAGACTGAGCCTGGCGGAACGTCCAGAGCTCAGCTGGTGACAATATCATGATACTGAGCTGAATAAAATCAACAGAAATGCCAAAGAAATCTTATAAAATTGCAACTTTTTTCTCATCAATTTATGATTTTTTTGTAAATGTTTCAACATTTTTCCTGAAAATTTTCAATTTTTCTCTTAATTTATCTTGGAAAATTTCAGCTATTTTCTTGTAAATTTGGAATTTCTTCTGCATTTCCATTTTTTTAAATCAGCATTTTTCTCCTCATTAATATGCTACTTTTTTATTTTAAAAAGCTGATTTTTGTTTGTTTTATTGTAAATTTTTCAACATTTTTCCTGAAAATTTTCAGTTTTTCTCTTGTAAATTTGCAGCTTTTCTAAAAAAAGTTTTTTCCTCAAAAGTTTTAAACTTTTTTTCTTGTAAATTTGCTCATAAATTTGTGATTATTCTTTTATAGATTTTCAACATTGTTCTTGTACATTTTTATTTTTTTTCCTGTAATTTCTAACTTTTTTAAATTGACATTTTTTTCCTCATAAATGTGTTATTTCATTTTTTAAAACGTTGATTTTGGTTTGCTTCTTTTTTTTGTAAATTTTTAACTTTTTCCTTATAAATTTCAAACTTTATTCTTGTAAATTTGCTACTTTTTTCCTTAAGAATTTGCAATTTTTTTTCTTCTAATTTCTAACTTTTTCTTGGAAATATTCAATTTCCTTTCCTAATAAATTCTACTTTTTCATAAACTGACAAATATTTTCTTTTTTTTACTTTTTGTAAATTTATTTTTAATTTTTATTCTCTTTGCAAATTTTATTGTCCAAAATTTGCTACTTTTTTCTTGAAAATTTGCTGCTTTCTTTCTTGTAGAGTTGAGGGTTTTCTCATAAATTTGAAACTTTTTTTTTTTTGTATACTTTATTGATCCCCAGAGGGGAAATTGAGGGGATTTGGGGAAATTTCCAATTCTTCTCTTAAATTTGTAACTTTTTCTTTGTAATTTCTAACATTTATTGGGAAAAAAAAAATAGGAAGTTTTCTTACCTATAGAACAAACTTGTTTTTTCATACATTGGTAAATTTTTCAGAATTTTTTTTTTGTAACTGAAATTTTTTTCTCTTGACTTTGCAACTTTTTTCTCATAAAGTTGCTACCATTTTCTGTTTTTTTTTTTTAAATTTTATTTTTTGGTCAATTTAACCTTTCCTCAAACATATACAAGCTTTTTCTGATGATTTTCAGTTGCTTTTTGTAAAATTTCAATTTTTTTTCCCTCTTGATTTTGCAACTTTTATTTCCCAAAAATTGTGATTTTTTCTTGAAAATTTGCAACTTTTTCTCATCAATTTACTATTTTATTTTTTTGAGATTTTCAGCTTTTATTCTCATGAATTTGAAACTTTTTTCCAGTGATTTTAAACTTTGTAGAAATTTGCATTTTTTATATGATAAATTACATTTTTTTGCATAAAATGGCATTTTTTTTCCTCAAAAATTTGCTACTTTGATTTTGTGTTTACATTTTTTCTTGTAAATTTTCTACTTTTTTCCTCATAAGTGCCATATTTTTTTCTTATGAATCTGCAATTTTTTTCTTCTAATTTCTAACTTTTTTTCTTGGAAATCAGCTATTTTTTTCATAATTTTTTTCATGAATTGGCAAATGTTATTGAATTTTTTTAAAAGCTTTTTTGTAAATTTTAAAATTTTTATTCTCTTTACTATGCAATTTTTTCTGATGATTTTTAAAACTTTTTTTTTGTAAATTTTCAACTTTGTTCCTCATGAATTGCAATTTTTTTTTTCTAATTTCTAGCTTTTTTTCTTGGAAATCAATTTTTTCCCCATAATTCAATTTTTTTTCATAAACTGGTAAATCTTTTCTGATTTTTTATTTTACTTTTTAGTAAATTTTAAAATTTTTATTCTCTTTAGTTTGCAATTTTTTCTGATGACTTTTAAACTTTGTTCCTCATGTTCCTTTGTTCCTTTGTTTTTTTCTTCTAATTTCTAACTTTTTTCTTGGAAATCTTTAATTTTTTCCCTTATAAATTCAATTTTTTTCATAAGTTTGCAAATGTTTTCTAATTTTTTAATTTTTTTTTAAATTTAGAAATTTTTATTCTCTTTAGTTTGCAAAATTTTTCTCATGATTTTTAGAACATTTTTTGTAAATTTACAACTTGCAAATTTTTTTCTTCAATTTACCATTTTATTTTTGGCAAATTTTCAACTTTTATTCTCATGAATTAGAAACGTTTTTCCTGTGATTTCTAACTTTGTAGAAAATTGTAAACTTTTTTCTCATAAATTAGATTTTTTTCATAAAATGGCAATTTTTTCTTAGAAAACTGCTAGTTTGATTTTGTTTACATTTTTCTTCTTGCGAAATCTTTTTTCCTCATAAATCCATTTTTTTCATAAATTGGCAAATGTTTTCATTTTTTTTAAACTTTTTTTTAAATTTTAAAATTTGTATTCTCTTTGCAATTTTTTCTGATGATTCTTTTTAGTTTTCAACTTTTTTCTGTGATAATCAGGTGAGCGTGCTCCCCCTCTCCTCCTGTTCCTGTCTTCCCGGCTCCGGAGTAATCATCACACCTGCGTGTTTTGCTGCACCTGCTGCCCTCCGGCTCCTCAGCGTATTTAAGGTCCAGTGTGTGGATACAGCGCCGCTGGACCGTTGGGTATTGCCGCCCGTCAAGCTCGCATGGTGTTTTACATTTTGGTTGACTTGTGTTCTAATTCCCTGTGTCTTCTCCTTCTCCTCAGGTTTGTTGCCACCTCAGTGGTGTGTACTCTGGGCTGATCACGCTCGCCTGACCGTCTACCTGAAAACAACGGACCTTCCACCCAGGTCATCCGCTTTCCCCCTGTCTTCCCCTCTATCCACACAGGAGTTCCCCGCCGGGCTCCTCTGCTCTCTGCAGTAAGAGTGTTCTCCCTTCTTGTTCTCCTCTTGCGGAGATTCTTGCCTCTAACATTCTCTCTCTGCTCTCTCCCTCTAGGCTGCGTGCGTTCCAGCATGCTCCAGATTTTGTGTGTCAATTTAAATATGTGTTTTGTTTGCACTTTTCCTTAGTTGGGCACTTTAATGTAGGTTTGTGAATTTTTAGTTTTTGTGTTTTCATTAAAGTTGTGAATCCTTTTACCATCTGAGTCTGAGTGTTCATCTGGTGTGGTTGCTCAGCATTTGAGCCTCTCTCTCTTGGGTTGAATCATGACAGAACGGTCCAGCCAAGATCGAGGCTCAGCGGGCGCTTTACTGGGTGAGCAGTCAGCACTCCGGTGCTTGGAGGCCACGGAGAGCTGGGTCATGTTTTTATCTGACCAATTTCAAACCTTCACCCAGCAATTGGCAACTGTCACCTAGCATTTGTATCGGCTTCCTGGTGCAGCGTCTTCCCTCACACCTGCTGTTCCGGCAGTCTCTCCCATCCACAGGGCCATTTCTGTTCCTTTACCTGCCCCCTATTGATGGGGGGGGGGGGGGCAAAGGGTTCCTAATTCACTGCCGGCTTTATTTCCAGCAGGTGGAGGGGGAGTTTAGGGATGATTCAGCCAAAATTCACTTTGTGACCTTGCTGCTGCAGGACCGGGCGCTCAAGTGGGCACAGTCCGCCTTGAGTGACCCATCCGGGCCTTCTTACATATTCAAACAGTTTGTGCGGGAATTTGCTGAGGCTTTCAACCATACGGAGAGCAAGGGGAATATTGTTAAGCAGTTGATGGGACTCCGGCAGGGGAATCGGTTCGTAGCCAATTTCTCCGTCAAGTTCCGGGTCGCTGCGGTGGACTCCAGATGGAATGAGGTTGCTCAGCACAGCACCATCCTCTGGGGTCTGAACGCTAACCTCCGCGACGGGCTGGCTATCTGAGCTTCTCCCCCCTCTCTGGATGAGCTTATCGCGCAGGCAGTTGCTCTCGATAACCGCTTTAGGGAGCGTGCGAGGGAGCAGAAGGCTGCTGCTCCCCCGTTCGCTCCATGGCCAGTGCCCCCAGTCTCTGATGCTGCTCCGCCGGCATTGCTACCAGAGCCAATGGTCCTTGATAGGGCCCGTTTGACTCTGAAGGAACACCAGCATTGTAAGAGAGCGGGGGTGTGGATATATTGTGGCGTCCCTGGCCACACGATACCGAAATGCCCAATTCGGCCTGAAAGATCGGGCCTGTCAGTAGCCATGGGGGTCTGGCGGGAGGATCTTCCCAAAATTCTCCCAACTGTTTTGAACTTCCATCCCTAATTCAGTTACCGGAGGCCGAGTTCAAAACATTCGCCCTGATTGAGTCAGGGGCAGAGCAGAATTTAATTTGCCTGGCACTGGTCCAAGAATTTCAGATTCCCACCAGGAACCTCCCGATGCCTTTAAATGTCTCGGCGGTATCAGGCGGCAGGATCATGACGATTGCTGAACAAACGGAGCCCATTTCGGTCATTTTGTCCAGTAATCACCGCAAGACCATTCAGTTCTATGTGCTGCCTCAATCCACTACCCCCATGATCCTTGGGTATCTGTGGCTCCAAATCCATAACCCCATTATTAGTTGGAGTCAGGGCTCCATTTTGTCCTGGAGCCCCTTTTGTCTCTCGTCATGTCTCCGCTCGGCCACATGCTCGCCCTCTCTCCCGATCTCCTCCCCTCCGGCTGAGCTGGCGGATCTCAGCTCCGTGCCTGAGTTCTATCATGACTTAGGAGAGGTCTTTAGCAAGTCTAGGGCCCTATCTTTACCACCTCACCAAGCCTACAACTGTGCTATCGACCTCCTTCCGGGCGCGCAAGGAAGGCGATGGAGACCTACATTAAAGACTCCCTTAGCGCCGGCTTTATTCGCCCGTCGTCCACCCCTCTCAGCGCTGGGTTCTTTTTTGTAGGGAAAAACGACGGGACATTACAGTCCTGTACTGACTACCGAGAACTTAACGCAATTACCCGTAAGGATAAATATCCCAAGTAGGTTCAGACAAAATGAACCTACTTGAGCTATTACGTGTAAGTTATGGACAAAATTGCATCAAAGGCTTCCACCGGCTGGAGAAATTGGAGAAAACACGGGCACGCTACAGAAACAACCTGAGATTTAATCTCCATTGTGTAGCGCCCATAATTGTAACCTTATGTAGCTCACAGATTTTACTGCATAGGCTCAAACACAGAGAGACTTTAAGCTTGCAGTGTGTATTGACATCACGCCTCAGATGGACAATGGGTCTGGACCACCTGTGGACTTGGAAGGAAGACGGAGGATCGGGGGCGAGATCCTGAAAGGGTTGTCTGACCCCCTGGGATCAGACGGAAGAGCAAGAAGTGATTGATTGTAAATAGAAGGATTTGACTTGAGTGTGTGATTCTGTTTTTGATGTGCTGATATAAAGGTGTGGGGTTTACCGCAGCTCTCCCTCTTTTTTCCTGACTGAGAGAGAGAGCTGGGGACGTGAGATGCAATAAACCAATACTGAGAAATAATCCAGTCTCATCATTTCATGATCCCCACATTGGTGACCAAGACGTAAGATGCCGGGGGAACGTTACCCTGACCCGGATTCACCGGAGACCGCCCGCACGAGTGCAGGCTCAATTAAGCTCCCCAAGTTCTGGCAAGACGACCCGCTCTCATGGTTCCAACATGCAGAATCGCGGTTCGTGCTTGGGGGAATATCAGTAGATGACACCAAGTTTCACAATGTCATCGCAAGACTCGACAGCCGCACAGCTCGATGTGTGCGGAGCCTGGTGCAGCAGCCGCCCGCTGATGGCAAGTACGACGCGCTGGAAGCCGCCCTCATCGAGAGTTTCGTGCCATCAGCCGAGGTGAGGGCCAGGTGGCTTCTGGACCTGCGCGACAGAGGAGGTCGCAGGCAGACTGACCTCATGGAGGACATGCTGCAGCTGATCGGGACAGACAACGATGTGTTTCTGTTCAAACACATCTTCTTGAGGACCCTCCCAGCACACATGAGGGGTACCCTGTCTGGCATGAGGTGTGTGACCCAGCAAGACTTCCGCGCGCTGGCCAAGGAAGCGCAGCGGCTCCTCGACGCCTGCGACAAGCAGGAGCCTTCTGTGGCAGCAGCAGACCTCGGCGCGGCGGCCGGGGGCAGTGAGGAGCCGGAGGCAGCAGCGGCAACCCCAGCGACGACGGCAGCGGCGCGGTCCCGAAGCAGAGGAGGGGACGGCCTCTGTTTTTACCATCGATGCTTTGCTGAGAAGGCGTACAGATGCATCCCGCCGTGCAGTTTCAAGAAACAGGGAAACGCCCGGGCCGGGAGTCGTTAGCAGCTTCGACTCTCGGCGAACAGAACAAGCTGCTTTATCTGACAGATGCGGGCTCTGGGCGGCAATTCCTCGTGGACACCGGAGCCCAGAGGAGTTTCATCACCGCAACCAATGTGGACCGTGTGGCTGGTCCCCGCGGAGACGGGGCAATGGCGGCGAACGGCTCGTCTATCAAAACTTTCGGGAAAAGGACTCTGCGCCTGTCCTTGCATGGCCGCACCTATGAATGGACTTTCATAGTAGCGGCGGTGAGCTTCAACATGTTAGGCGCTGACTTTTTGTGCTCACATGGCTTGTTAGTGGATCTGGTTAATAGACACCTAGTTAATGCACTCTCTTTTTATTCTATCCCTTGTGCAGCTCGAGTGTCCCCGCCGCCAGTACAGACCAACGTCGCCACAGCAGGTGGTAAGTTTCACACTCTTCTAACCCAGTTCCCAGCACTCACAGTTCCCACGTTTTCAGCTAAGGTTGCGAAGCACGGGGTGGAGCACTTTATCACCACAGTTGGCCCACCAGTTTTTGCGAAAGTTCGGCGCTTGGATGCAACTAAGCTCTCCATTGCGCGCGAGGAGTTCGCCAACCTGGAAAGGTTGGGCATAATTCGCCGCTCAAAGAGCCCATGGGCATCACAACTACATATGGTTCCTAAGGCTGACGGCTCGTGGAGACCTTGTGGTGATTACCGCAGGTTAAACAATGCCACAGCGCAGGACCGCTACCCGATTCCGCACATCCAGGATTTTTCGGTGCATTTAGCGAAGGCGAGCATTTTTTCTAAAATAGACCTGGTCCGCGGTTATCATCAGGTCTCGGTCCGACCAGAGGACATTCCCAAAACAGCGGTAATAACCCCGTTCGGACTTTTTGAATTTTTACGCATGCCTTTTGGCCTTAAAGGCGCCGCGCAAACCTTCCAACGAATGATGGATGCTGTGTTGCGCGACCTCCCTTTTGTTTTTGTCTACTTGGACGACATTTTAGTCGCCAGTGCCTCCGAGGAGGAACACGAAAAACACCTCACGACGGTTTTTCAGAGGTTGGGAGCGCACGGGTTGATAATTAACCCGGCCAAGTGCCATTTTGGCGTAGCGCAAATCGATTTTTTGGGACACCACGTCTCCCCAGAGGGAGCAGTCCCGCTACCGGCCAAAGTACGCGCAGTGGCAGAGTTTCCCCAGCAACAAACGGTCAAAGCGTTGCAAGAATTTTTAGGAATGGTAAATTTTTATAACCGTTTCATACCCCACGCAGCGCAGCTTATGCAACCGTTATACGCCGCGCTGAAAAAGCAGAAGCCCTCCAATGTGATCGAGTGGTCCCCGGAGCGGGAGCGCGCATTCCCGGAGGTTAAAAAAGCACTTGCAGATGCAGCACTGCTGGCTCACCCAGACCCATCAGCCCGCATAGCGCTAACCACCGACGCGTCAGAAGTGGCCATAGGGGCCGTTGTAGAACAGCAGGTCGCCGGGGTTTGGCAGCCGCTCGCTTTTTTCAGCAGATCCTTGCGCGATGCTGAGCGGAAATACAGCGCGTTTGACAGGGAGCTGCTAGCGCTCCACCTGGCCATTCGCCATTTCCAGTTCTGGCTGGAAGGGCGGCGTTTCACCGCGTTTGTCGACCACAAACCGCTCACTTTTGCAATGTCCAAAATTTCAGAACCGTGGTCAGGACGGCAGCAGAGACAGCTGGCCGCAATTTCGGAATTTACCACTGATATTCAGCACGTAGCCGGTAAGCTCAATGTAGTAGCGGACTGCCTCTCACACGCGGTAACAGCGCCTGTCCGCGCGGATGCGGATTGTACCACCACAGCCGCGGGGCGGAGTAACAGCGCGGACGCGCACACGGCCCCTGTTCACATGGGGATAGATTATGCAGCCATGGCGGCGGAGCAGAGCGGAGACGCAGACGTGCGCGCGCTCCTGTCTGGACCAACAGGGTTAAGGCTGGAGAGCAGGAGTTTACAAACCGGTTCGCCCCCCCTAATCTGCGACGTATCCACCGGGCGTGGCCGCCCGGTGGTACCGGCCACGTGGCGCCGTCGCATTTTTGACGCGGTGCACTCCCTGGCGCACCCGGGAGTACGCGCTTCTGTGAAAATGGTAGCGGAGAAGTTTGTTTGGCCGAGCCTGCGCAAGCACGTGAAAGAGTGGGCGAAAGCCTGCATGGCTTGCCAGCGGGCCAAAGTCCACAGGCACACGAAAGCCCCCTTAGAACCGTTCCACATTCGGGCTAAGAGGTTCGATCATGTGCACGTAGACCTAGTGGGCCCCCTACCGCCGTCACAAGGGTTCACACATCTCTTGACAATGGTGGACTGAACCACACGTTGGCCGGAAGTGGTCCCGTTAACATCGACCACAGCGGCAGAGGTGGCTCGCGCTTTTTTGACAGCCTGGGTAGCGCGGTTCGGGGTTCCGTCAGATATTACGTCCGATAGGGGACCTCAATTTGTGTCGGAACTGTGGTCAGCAATGGCCAGCAGCTTAGGAGCGGCAGTCCACCGCACTACCGCTTATCACCCACAGGCCAACGGTTTATGCGAGCGTTTTCACAGGTCTTTGAAAGCAGCCCTCAGAACGTCGCTCACGGATGCAGATTGGGTAAACAAACTGTCATGGGTTTTATTGGGGTTGCGTTCGGCACCCAAAGAGGACTTAGATGCCTCACCCGCGGAATTAGTTTTTGCACAACCTCTCAGGCTGCCCGGCGAGTTCCTACCAGCCCATGCGGCACCCGGGCCCCCCCCCCCCCCCCCGGCACGGGGACCTCTGATTGGCACGGGAGCAGAAATGATCCCGGGCCCTGCTCATCACACTTTTCTGCGTGTTTTTGTTCCCAAGGCTTTACAAAACGCTGAATTTGTTTTTGTCAGGCACGACGCTCAGCGACACAGTCTCCGCCCACCCTATGACGGTCCATTTCGAGTGCTGGAAACCCGGGATAAATATTTTGTGCTAGATTTGGGGGGCAGGAAAGAAACAATCAGTATTGATAGATTAAAGCCTGCCTTTGTGTTGCATGACGAGTCTGTATGACCGGCGAGGGCGCCTCGACGCGGCAGACCCCACAGGGAATGGCCCCTGGAGCCCCCGCAGGGGGCAAATAACCTTTCTCCCCCTCATTCCACAGATTCGCCGCAGGACGGCACAACACAGACTGTGAAACCTGCGTACAGCAGGTTCGGGAGGAGGTTGAAGCCCAGACTACGTGCAGAGTGATGTGTGTTTTGATCAAACTGTGTAGGTTGTGCTGTAGATTCTGCAGGTAGGGGGCGACATATGCTGTATTGCCTTTAGGATACTGTTATTGTGTGTCCATTCTTTGGCGTTTGGGGGGGGTGATGTAGCGCCCATAATTGTAACCTTATGTAGCTCACAGATTTTACTGCATAGGCTCAAACACAGAGAGACTTTAAGCTTGCAGTGTGTATTGACATCACGCCTCAGATGGACAATGGGTCTGGACCACCTGCGGACTTGGAAGGAAGACGGAGGATCGGGGGCGAGATCCTGAAAGGGTTGTCTGACCCTCTGGGGTCAGACGGAAGAGCAAGAAGTGATTGATTGTAAATAGAAGGATTTGACTTGAGTGTGTGATTCTGTTTTTGATGTGCCGGTATAAAGGTGTGGGGTTTACCGCAGCTCTCCCTCTTTTTTCCTGACTGAGAGAGAGAGCTGGGGATGTGAGATGCAATTAACCAATACTGAGAAATAATCCAGTCTCATCATTTCATGATCCCCACAATTGCAGAGATGAGGATGTCATACCAGCAAGCCTCAACATAAAAAATCCAATTCCAACCAAAAACGCAGAGAAAATTATCAATAAAGCACGGAAAGACTTGATCAAAGAACGGATAATAATGATGGCAAACAAAGTTGACAGAATCAACAACCAGATCAAGGAGAAAATGGACATTTTCAAGAAACACTACCTGACCGACCAGAAAACACAGGAGCACATAGAAGCACAATTAAAACATGCACACAAACAGGAATTCACTATAACGAAAAACCGCCATTTAAAGAAACTAAAAAAACTCACAGAAAGTAAGAATGAGCGAAGACAAACACACATGGAAACGAATGCTAAGTGGGTCAAAAACTCGCAAACACAAAAACACGCACTCAGACACAGAGAAAAAAGTGCTGAGCAGAGGACTGAATTTCGCCATCACACCAGCCAAAATTCCCCATGAAGAGTACATCCTCACAACAGAACTCGCATGTGAAAAAATCCAGGACCAAGGGGAAAAAGCATCACTCCGGAACGCAGTCGCAGGAATCCTCAAAACGGCCAAATTACCACAAAGCAACGTTTCAAAAGAAGAAGAAAAAGCATTAAACTCACTCAAGAAAGATAAAACAATCACAATTCTCCCATCAGATAAAGGCAGAACAACAGTAATATTGGACACAGAAACATATGAAAAACAGATGGAAACCATGTTGGCAGATAACAGCACATATGAAATCATTAAAACAAACCCCACAGAATGAAAAGACAAAAATGCTAAAAGCACTTCTTAAACCCCTATTAGAAAGCAAAAAAATCACAAAGGACGCATATGATCACCTGATACCCACAGCTAGCATCACCCCCCGGACTATGGAACCCCAAAAATACATAAAAAGGATATCCCACTGCGGCCAATAACAGACAGTATTGGATCAGTTACATACAACTTATCAAAAGCCCTGGTTGAAATCATCAAACCCCTCCTTGGACTATCAGAATACCACTGCAAAAACTCAAAAGAGCTGGCACAAGAACTCAAAAATACGAAAATAGAATCAGACGAGATCCTCATTTCACATGATGTCATTTTTCATTATTTACAAAGACCGCTGTTGATGTCACACTACATATAGTGCAACAACGCCTCAGAAATTACAGAACCCTAAAAAGACGCACCAATCTCACAGTTCACGACATATTTGAACTATTACAATCTGTTGAAAAATCCACCTATTTTCAATACAGAGAAAAAATCTACAGACAAAAAGAAGGATTTGCAATGGGAGACCCACTATCAGCCATCATGAGCAGCTTTTTCATGGAGGATCTGGAAAACAAAGTCATCAACACAGCACCTACACAATGTAGACCCACCCTCTGGAAGAGATACGTGGACGACATTCTGGAGAAAATAAGGAAAGGACACACACAAGAACTCACAGACCATCTGAACAGCACGGACAGCACTGGGAATATAAAATTCACACACGAAGAGGAGGAAAATGGCACCATAGCCTTTCTGGACATGAAAATCCACCACAACAATGACGGCAGTATAAAAATCACAGTCTACAGGAAACCAACCCACACAGATCAATACCTACTATGGACATCAGAACACCCCACAGCACACAAACTATCAGTTGTCAGGACATTATACGAACAGGCCACCATCATCACAGACCAAGAAGACAGACAGGAGGAAGAAACCACATAAAACATGCACTCATACGCTGCCAATATCCAGTATGGGCCATAAACAAAGGGAAACAGCAAGTCAAAAACAAAGAAAACAAACAGGAAATAAGACACAGAACAAAAACCGAAATCAAAAACAAGGACACCATAACTACAGTATACCATGCATTCGAGGGATCACGGAACCAATTCAAAGGATCATGAAAAAATACAAAATAAACACAGCAGTAAAACCACACAAAAAATTAAGACAGTCATTAGTACACCCCAAGGACAAAATAGAACAATAGACTGCCTTAATGTGGCATTTAATTCAATATTAGACTCGATTGGGTTTTCTCAGAAAGTAGGATATTCTACTCATTATCTCCACCATACGTTGGACCTTGTTCTGACATATGGCATAGAAATAGAAAATGTTGTAGTGTCTCCTCATAACCCTGTACTGTCAGACCATTGTCTGTTAACCGTTGATTTTACAATTTCTGAGTATTTGGCTCCTAAAGAAAAATATTAGATAGATAGATAGATAGGTAGATAGATAGATAGATAGATAGATGTAACAGCAGCATGACAGTTGACAGTCAAACAACAGAAACACACATGTCAGACAAAGGGATTACCCATGGAAAGTAAAAAACTAACACGACTACAGAACCTATATACATCACAGTTTAATATATGATGACCCGTATAAACACACGAATCATCCCATTGCACAAAGAAGGACTATCAGGAGCAGAGTGAAAAGTGATGTACCAGTTAGTCTGTAAGCTGCAGTGTGGCAGCATAGCTATGACCAGAATACAACATCATAGTGAGTTATTGTACAGTGAAATTGCATATGACAGGAAAGATTTCCTGTACCTGGCCGTTCGACAACGAAGCTGTAGTAGTCTACTGGAGAAAGTGCTTCGCTGTCTATCTAGTGTGCCTAGATGCCTCTCAGATGATGCTGTTACCAAATTTATGCAGATTGTTTCCTCTATGCCATGTGTCAACACAACAGAAATAAGCTATAGACAGCTTGCTCCTTCTGTAATTGATAACAGGGTGGATAGTGTTACAGCTTCTCTGCATCAAACTCTAGACTTGATGGCCCCCTTAAAAAAGAAAAAGTCTAATCAGAGATTTCTAACTCCTTGGTTCAACACAGAAACTCGTAGCTTAAAACAGAAGACTCGTCAATTAGAAAGAAAATGGCGCTCCACTAATTTAGATGAAATCTATTTAGCTTGGAGAAATCATCTTTTAATTTATAAAAATCTCTTAGAAAAGCTAGAACGAGTTATTATTCTGCATTAACAGAAGAGAACAAGAATAATCCCAGGTTTCTTTTCAGCACTGTAGTCCGGTTGACAAAGAGTCAGGACTCTGTCAATCCTAGCAATCCCTTAGAGCTTACTAGTCAGGACTTTATGAACTTTTTCAATAATAAAATTTCATCCATCAGACATAAAATCAATCAGATTCTTCCCACAGTTAACTTAAATACTGTAACTACTACAACTCCTTCAATTGATGTCTGTCTTGATGAGTTTATTCCAATCGACCTTTGTGAGTTAGACAAAATAGTTTCCTCATCCAAACCTTCAACTTGTCTTTTAGACCCTATTCCTACCAGGTTATTTAAAGAAGTCTTCCCACTTATTGGTAGCTTTATTCTTCATATAATCAATTCTTCATTAACTTTAGGCCATGTACCGCAGGCTTTTAAAACGGCTGTAATTAAACCCTTACTCAAAAATGGGCTGCATTCAGGGCTGCATGGTGGCGCAGTGGTTTAGCACTGTGGCAGCACAGTTTTACCCTCGGCCGGGGGATCGCGGGGATCGTGAGTTCGATTCCAGCCCCCGACCAACAGTGAGCTGTGTGGAGTTTGCATGTTCTCCCCGTGTTGCGCGGGTTTACTCCGGGATTTCTCCGGTTTCCTCCCGCATACCAAAAACATGTAGGTTTAGGGCGCTCGCGCATGCAGCGACCAGCAGCCGGTGGCTTGTCACCAGACTGCAAACCGAATCTACCTACGGGTACAAATAAGTAACAAAAAAAAAAAAAAAAAAAGCCAACGCTAGATCCAGGAGCTTTAGCTAACTATAGACCAATCTCTAATCTCCCTTTCATTTCAAAAATCTTAGAAAGATTTGTTGCTACGCAATTATTTGACCACCTGCAGGGAAATGGTTTACTTGAAGAGTTTCAATCTGGGTTTAGAATCCATCATAGTACTGAAACAGCCTTAGCGAAGGTCACTAATGACCTCCTCATCGCATCTGATAAAGGACTGGTTTCTGTACTTGTCCTTTTAGACCTTAGTGCAGCTTTTGATACTATCGATCATAATATTCTACTTGATAGATTAGAACACTATGTTGGACTTAATGGAACTTCGTTGCAGTGGTTTAGATCTTATTTATCGATAATGAGTTTTCTTTCAACTCAAAGCTTAGTCATTGAGTTCCACAGGGATCTGTGCTAGGCCCTACTCTTTTTAGTTTATATACATATGCTTCTGTTAGGCAACATTATTAGAAAGCACTTTATACATTTCCATTGCTATGCAGATGATACACAATTATACCTGTCAATGAAGCCAGATGATAGTAATCAATTAGCCAAGTTGGAAGCCTGTCTTAAGGAAATCAAAGCTTGGATGACTTGTAATTTCCTGCTATTAAATTCAGATAAGACTGAAGTCATTCTTGTTGGTCCAAAAAACCTTAGAAATACCTTTCCAAATCAAACTTTCAGTTTGGATGCAGTTACTCTTTCTCTTAATAGCTCTGTGAGAAACCTTGAAATTATTTTTGATCAAGATCTGTCCTTCAATTCACATATTAAATTAGTTTCTAAGACTGCCTTCTATCATTTGCATAATATTGCCAAGATTAGGAGCATCTTGTTTCAAGAGTGATGCTGAGAAACTGATCCACGCTTTTGTTAGCTCGAGATTAGATTATTGTAATTCTTTATTATCAGGCTGTCCTAAAACATCTTTAAGAAGTCTTCAGCTGATCCAAAATGCTGCAGCAAGAGTTTTAACAGGTACTAGAAAGAGAGATCATATCTCTCCGGTTCTGGCCTCCCTTCATTGGCTTCACATAGAGTTTAGAATTAAGTTTAAAATCCTTCTTCTTACTTACAAAGCTCTAAACAATCAGGCTCCTTTTTATTTAAAAGATCTGATACTACCGTATTATCCTAACAGAGCACTACGCTCCCAAAATGCAGGATTACTTGTAATACCTAGAATCTCCAAAAGTACAATGGGAGGCAGAGCCTTCAGTTATCAAGCTCCTCTCCTGTGGAACCAGCTGCCAATCTGGATTCGGGAGTCAGACTCGATCTCTGTTTTTAAGAATAGGGCTAAAACCTACCTTTTTGATATAGCCTACAATTAGGGAGGGATCATGTGTTTCTGAACCCTCCCTTAGTTATGCTGCTAACAGGTTTAGTCAGCCGGGGGACCTCCAGTAATGCACTGGGCCTCATTCCTTTCTTCACTCTCAATTAAATATATATATATATATTTTTTTTTTGCTGGTTATTAACATCTGTTTGTTCTTTCCCATAGATTGAGTCCCCATTGTGCTGTTTGCTCTCTACATGTCTGTTCTTTTCATCTTCTCTGTCCCCTCACCCCCCAGCCAGTCGCAGCAGATGACTGCCCCTCCGAGCCTGGTTCTGCTGGAGGTTTCTTCCTGTTAAAAGGGAGTTTTTCTTCTCCACTGTCGCCAAGTGCTTGCTCACAGGGGATTGCCTGATTGCTGGGGTCTTTCTGCAACTGTGGGGGTCCCCCCTACAGTTGAAAGTGCTATGAGACGACTGTTGTTGTGAAATGGTGCTATATAAATAAAGTTGAATTGAATTGAATTGAACAAGGCAAAAAAATGTAATGTAATATATGAAATATCATGCAGATCATGCAACAAACCTACATTGGAGAAACTGGAAGATCATTCACCACAAGGAAAAAAGAACACCAGAAGGAATGTGAGAAGGAAACACAAGGATGACTCACAAGATCACAAAAAGAAACGGCAGAACAAGAAACATTAAAATCAGCAATATCAGATCACTGCAAAAGAAATAATCACATCATGGACTGGGACAACGCAAAAATTATTGGATCGGAGAGCAACAGACACAAACGGTGGATCAAGGAGGCCATAGAAATCAGGAAGCGGGGAAAAGACACCATGAACCAAGATAAGGGGGCCTTTATGCTTTCCCACACCTGGGACCACATTCTCCAGAGACCATCGGAGGGCGGAAAGCAGGGCCGGCTCGGTGGATCTGACAGATCTGCTGGGCTGGCCCCGCCTACGAAAGTCAGCTGATAAAATGACACCTGGCAGCAATCAGCTGACACTTCTGACAAAGGCTGCAGTGAACAGTCGAAACATGTAAAAGAAGGTAAAAATTTCTCCTTTCTATTTTTGTCTTTTATAAGAACAAAAGGTAAATTTAAAAAAAAAGGATAAATATCTGCTCCCCCTTATTAACTCAGCGTCTGAGCTTCTCCAACGGGGGCACGCTATTTCACCAAGCTTGTCCTCCGTAATACGTACCACTTGGTCCGTATTCATGAGGAAGACGAGTGGAAGACAGCATTTAAAACGCCTCTGGGCCAATCTGAGTATTTGGTTATGCCATTTGGGCTGACCAATGCCCCTGCCGTCTTCCAGCGGTTAATTAATGATGTCTTGCGGGACATGGTGAACCAGTTTGTTTTTGTTTATTTGGACGACATTTTGATTTTTTTCCCGCACGCTGAAGGAGCACATAGTCCACGTTCGGTCTGTCCTGCAGCGGCTGCTAGACAATCAGCTTTTTGTGAAAGCAGAGAAGTGCGAATTCACCACTCGCACTACTTCTTTCCTGAGGTTCATCATCGCCGAGGGTGTGTTAAAGGCCGATCCGGCAAAAATCAAGGTGGTAGTAGACTGGCTTATCCCTCAGTCAAGGAAGCAACTCCAACGCTTCCTGGGCTTTGCCAACTTCTACCGCCGATTTATCCGTGATTACAGTAAAGTGGCACAACCTCTGACGCAGTTGACGTTGACCAAAAGCCTGTTCAAGTGGTCCGAGGCTGCTGAATGAGCTTTTGTGACCCTGAAAGGCCTCTTCACCAATACACACATCCTGGCACAGGTAGATCCTCAGGCGCAGTTCGTGGTCGAAGTGGATGCTTCTGACTCGGGGGTGGGCGTTGTCCTCTTCCAGCCCTCCAGCTCTGACAAGAAGCTCCATCCATGCACGTATTTCTCTCGGCGGCTGATGCCAGCCGAGAGGAATAACAACGTTGGGGGACCGTGAACTGTTGGCCATTTAGCTGGCATTGGAGGAGTGGAGACACTGGGTCAAGGGGGCTAGCCAACTGGTCATTGTCTGGACAGATCATAAAAATTTAGAATATCTTCGATCTGCCAGATGGTTGAATTCACGGCAGGCTTGGTGGGCTCTGTTCTTTAATAGATTCAATCTTTCCATCTCATACCGCCCAGGGTCCCGCAATGCCAATGCTGATGCCCGCTTGTGGCAGTTCTCTCCCGACTCCTCATCTTCGACCTCTCCCTCCTCAGCTGCCGTCTCTCCTCCGGAGACCATTCCCCCCCCCCTCCTGCTTTGTTGGGGCGCTCTTGTGGGAGATTGAGCAGAGAGTCTGACGGGACCACTACACCAAACCCATCCCGGAGGGAGGGCCGGCTGACCGGCTGTATGTGCAATCCACGCTGCGCAGTGAAGTGATTAAATGGGGACACACCAGCTTCTTCACCTGCCACCTCGGCATTTCTCGGACCATCGAGTTGCTGAGGAGAATGTTTTGGTGGCCCACACTCTGGAGGGATGTGCAAGAGTATGTCAAGGCCTGTTACACCTGCGCCACTAACAAGACAGAGTCTTCCCCTCCAGCCGGCCTCCTCCATCCCCTCCCGGTGCTGAGTCGTCCGTGGTCCCACATCGCACTGGACTTTGTTATGGGGCTCCCTCCATCCCAGGGCAACACAGTCACACTCACCATCATTGACCATTTCTCCAAGGCTATCCACCTTGTCCCTCTCCTTAAACTGCCATCTGTTGTGGAAATGGCCAACCTATTGACTCAACATGTTATCCGCCAGCATGGGATCCCCATGGACACTGTCTCAGACCGGGGTCCCCAGTTTACTTCGCAGGTGTGGAAGGCATTCTGTCGGTTCCTGGGTGCTACAGCCAGCCTGACGTCTGGATATCACCAGCGGAGCAACAGTCAGGCCGAGCGTGCTAATCAGTCTTTGGAGGCCACCCCGAGGTGCGTAGCATCCTGCAACCCAACAACCTAGAGCTCCCACCTGACCTGGGTGGAATATTCCCACAACACCACCGTCTCCTCCGCCACTGGGCTGACGCCGTTCGAGGTCTCCATGGGATACACTCCGCCTTTGCTTCCCATAGTGGAGAAAGGTCTCGCCATCCCATCTGTGGAGGTCCATGTGCACCAGTGCTGCCGTCTGTGGAGGGCCACGTGAGCTGCCCTCCTGAGCGGAACCAGCATTTTGCGAACTGCAGACGGGCACCAGCACCAAAGTACCCAGTGGGACAGAAGGTCTGGCTGTCCGCCCAGCAGATTCCGATGAAGATGGAGTCCCAGAAACTGTTGCTGCACTATCTGGGCCCGTTTCCCATCAAGTGCATCATAAAAGATGCAACTGTTCGGCTGGGCCTGCCAACTTTGATGCGGATCCATCCCACCTTCCACATCTCCCGCATCAAGCCCCTCTTCACCAGCCCTCTCTGCCCTCCTCCAGATCCCCCATGTCTCCCCCGCTTCATCAACGGTCAAACCACCTATACCGTATAGAAGATTCTGGACCCTTTCCAGGTATGGACCGGAGGAGAGGTCCTGGATCCCGGGCTCCTACGTTTTGGACAAGTGGATGGTGAGGGCATTCCATCGGGCGTACCAGCGGAAGCCCAGTGGGATGCTAGGAGGCGCCCCTTGGGGGGGGGGCACTGTGATCAGGTGAACGTGCTCCCCCTCCCCTCTTGTTCCTGTCTTCCCGGCTCCAGAGTAATCATCACACCTGCATGATTTGCTGCACCTGCAGCCCTCTGGTGCCTCAGTGTATTTAAGGTCCAGTGTATGGATACAGCGCTGCTGGACCATTGGGTATTGCTGCCCGTCAAGCCCGCACGTTGTTTTACATTTTGGTTGACTTGTGCTCTCATTCCCCATGTCTTCTCCTTCTCCTCAGGTTTGCTGCCGCCTCAGCGGTGTGTACTTTGGGCTGATCACTCTCAAGTGACCCTCTACCTGAAGACACCGGACCTTCCACCCAGGTCATCCACTTTCCCCCCCCGTCTTCTCCTGGATCCATGCAGGAGTTCCCCGCTGGGCTCCTCTGCTCTCCACAGTAAGGCTACGGTCACACTGCAGATGTTATTGCTCAATTCTGATTTTTTTGCTGAGATCAAATTTTTTTTTGTGTGGGCATTCACATTATAATTTAAATGCGACCCCCATCAGACTGGAGTATGAACGGTTTCCAGCTATGAAGTGACTCACATATGCAGCAGAAAACGTAACGTCAGACACAGCGTTGTGTTTGCGGAAGTAAATATGAGCCCCAAACGATTGGGGGGGGGGGGAGAACTTCTTCACCTTTGACGCAGCGCAGCAAAATAAATGTTAAAAACAATCAGAAATGTTTATGCACAAAATAAATGAGACCAGCTTCATTCCTCTACATGCCAGATGACCACTGTGATCAGCTCTGTTTGAACAGAACTGATTGATTAAACAGCTGTCTTGAAAATGAGACCCCGTGTCTCAATGGGATTACCTGTATAAATAAGGTTAATAACAAATAATCCTAGTGATTACAATAGGGCTCTCGTCCTAATAAACAGCATGGATCGTACCAGCGGCGTAATAACCAGTCCTGCACAGGAGCAGCCACAGACTCCCCTCTCCTGGACTGTGTTTTCGTATGCCGCTATCTAGCCATTCCGTTCCACAGTCATTTACATATTACAGCTGCCAGGACTGTGCTGTTCACAACGTCCATCAAATGTGCCGTTACTGTGCGCATGTAATGTCTGACGGTTTCAGCCCTGAATCCCCACCCCCCATCCAATTTTGAAGTTGTTGTGCAGTGGGAGCCGACAAAATTATGATCCAGTGATAAAGGGAAGAAGATTGATTAAAAAAAGAGAGCACAAATCAGCTGTCTGCCATGCCTGCGGCATCCTTCACAGCAGAACTGTAGCATCTGTCTCACTTCAATGAGGAAAAAGTTGGATGATATGTGACATGACCGTTCACACTGAGGTTGCTTTGGAAAATATCAGATACATATCAGAATTAGGACCACATATGAAAGTGGCCTGGGGCTGGTGTGAAAAAAATCGGATATGTGCCATTCAGACTGTCATTAAAAAATGAGATATGGGTCACATTTGTGCAAAGAAATCGGAACTGAGCATTAAAACCTGCAGTGTGACCGTAGCCTGAGAGTGTTCTCCCTTCTTGTTCTCCTCTTGCGGAGATTCTCGCCTCTTAACATTCTCTCTCCGCTCTCTCCCTCCAGGCTGCGTGCGTTCCAGCGTGCTCCAGATTTTTTGCGTCAGTTTAAGTGTGTGTTTTGTTTGTGCTTTTCCTTAGTTGGGCACTTTTATGTAGGTTTGTGTATATGTAGTTTTTGTGTTTTCATTAAAGTTGTGAATCCTTTTACCATCTGAGTCTGAGTGTTCATCTGGTGTGGTTGCTCAGCGTTTGAGCCTCTCTCTCTTGGGTTGAATCATGACATTTTCCTCATAAATTGCCAGATTTTTTTCTCATGAATTTGCTAATTTTTTTTCTTACGAATTTGCAACTTTTACTATTTTATTTTTGGCAGATTTCCAGCTTTTATTTTCATAACTTAGAAACTTTTTTCCTGTGATGTCCAAGTTTTGTAGAAATTTGCCATTTTCTCTCCTAATTTAGATTTTTTTAATGTCCATGTGCTGCTTCCTCATGTCTGTTATTGTGTGCTGCACATTCTTCTCAACTTTACTCAGAAGGATTAATATTTCCTTCAGAGCAGGAAAAGAACAAAATCTCGGTGGAGTTAATGAACCCGTCCATGAAGAACAACTATTACTGAACAAACTTCTACTCAGGTGTAATAATTGCAAACTGCCACTGTAAATACGTATATTAATTGTCGGGTTAAAAGCATCTGCTGCATTATTTTCTCTCCATCCTGGATGATTTTCTAACCTGCAGAAGCTGATTCATTAGAGGTAGACCGTCTATTTCCAGGCGTCTCCGGGGGAGGGCGGGGAAGCAGCGAGACACAGATGTTCAAATTTCCCACCGGACTCTATTCTCACACACGTGCGCGTCATCTAAGTGGCACACAGAACCTTCTCTGGGCACTGAAATTGTCTTGAGAATGGTCATAATTACACCAGTGCAATTAAGCAAACATGCGCTGCCGCAGAGAAAAAAAAAAAGAGCCCCATCTCAATCTGTCACCTTCTTCAATGTGAGGATCAACAGGACGGCAGCTCGGCTCCGTAAACAGCTTTTAGTGCCACGAGTTTGAGTGAGCGCCATGACGTGCACCAGTGCTGGAGTGCAGGTGTTGATCCTCATTTAGTGCACCTCTTTCCTGCAGAAAGATTAAATAATTTTTGCTCATATTATTGGTCCTCCTCTCAGGTTTTTATTTCGCCATTACACACACTGAATTTTTTTGGACAAATTTTCAAATTGTTTCCTCATAAATTTGCTAATTTATTCTTGAAAATTTGCTACTTTTTTCTTCTAATTTCTAACTTTTTCTTGGAAATCTGCATTTTTTTCCCTCATTTTTTTTTTTCATACAGTGACAATTTTTTCTGATTTTTAATTTTTTTGTAATTTTTTTTTCTTTGCTTTGCAACTTTTATCCACCTTATTCCTAGGCCCCATGATGCCTTGCATCAATTATGGCAGCAACTTCCAGTACTAGTTTAGAATGTATGGTTGTCATGGAAACGGGGCACTTTTCCCTGTTAAAAAACAATGACTTCGGCATCAGAAATGCAGGACACGGCCTTTTGCACCTCAGAAACAGTAATATAATGATAGCACTTCCCACGACTATGGAGGGATGGAAGATGATCTTAAAAGCGGCCTGCAGACAGTAGCTCCGTTTGTTAGCACTGCTGCTATGCTAACGCTGTAAACAAATAAAAGCTGTGAGATCTATCAATGTCTCCACTGCAGTAAAGTTGGCTGCATTTTGTTAAAATAAGTTGGACATGATCAAATTGACCTTAGAGCAGACGTACGCCACAGCACCGTGCTTGGCTGTCATGGTAAATACAGACAGCTGCAGCCGTTCGTTTTACCCCAAAATTAAAATGCTCATGCTGCTGTCATGCCATAAATGCTTGTTAACTTAAAACATACAGACATTTTCTGACAATTGTTCAGAATTTTACTGATCTATATTTTGTGATAATTTAAAAATGAATGCAGGCTGAAGTCCATATTGTTCCAAGGCAGTGCAACAAATACAAAAAAACCCAAAAAACTATTTGATATCTTTCTTAAATTGTTAAGCCTTAGGAAGCAAATTGTTACTACTTTTTATTTATCATTTTACTTCATGCAGTCTTGCATCTGGTGACGTATATAACACATAAACGTCAGATCTGTGACATTCATACAAGTGGAAACATAGCTGGTGCTCTTGTGTCTGTACCACCGATCACATGAACAGTCCTTCTCCATTTTCAGTGCATGATCTACGCTTTGCCGGTGAGAAGCCTCCATTTATACAGTCTACAGCACAACTAGAACTACGCCAAAACATTCAAAAATACAAAAACTACAAGAGCTGAAATTAGCTGCCACTTCAGTGCAAAACACGTATGTGGACTATACATCAAAATGAATTAGAAAAGCTTCTAAAAACGCTATTTTAAATGCCCCACTACTCCACTCTTGCTGACTGATTTAATACAAGTGCAGCTGAAACCAGAAGCTCCGCCCATAATCATTCCGACAGCGGCACCCCCAGGAATACGGAGGACTCTCATAAATTTGCAATTTATTTGTTGTAAATTTTGAACTTTTTTCTCATAAATTTGGAAATTTATTTCTATACAGTGAATCCGGAAAGTCTTCACAGCGCTTCACTTTTTCCACATTTTGTTAAGTTAGTCTTATTCCAAAATGGATTCAATTCATTTTTCTCAAAATTCTGCACACAATACCCCATAATGACAACATGAAAAAAAGGGTTTTTTTTAGATTTTTGCAAATTTATTAAAAATTAAAAAAAAATAAGAAATCACAAGTGGGGCGGCTATAGTGCAGGTGTAGTGTAGCTGACAACTGATCAGAGGGTCAAGGGTTCAATTCCCGCTTTGTCTGCAGTCTGTATGTCGACGTGTCCTTGAGCAAGACACTGAACCGCCAGTTGCTCCTGGTGGGTCAGGCCAGTGCCGGTGCATGGCAGCTCTGCTGCCATCAGTGTGTGAATGTGTGGACAGCAGCATCTGTAACTTTGGTCATCTAGAGATGAGGAAAAGCACTATATAAGTGAACACCATTTACATGAGCATAAGTATTCACAGCCTTTGCCATGAAGCTCAAAATTGAGCTCAGGTGTATCCTGTTTCCACTGATCATCCTTGAGATGTTTCTACAGCTTCATTGGAGTCCACCTGTGGTAAATTCAGCTGATTGGACACGATTTGGAAAGGCACACACCTGTCTATATAAGGCCCCACCGTTGACAGTGCATGTCAGAGAACAAACCAAGCATGAAGCCAAAGGAATTGTCTGTAGGCCTCCGAGACAGTAAGGGAGATGACCAAGAACCCAATGGTCACTCTGTCAGAGAGCTAGCGTTCCTCTGTGGACAGAGGAGAACCTTCCAGAAGGACAACCATCTCTGGAGCAATCCACCAATCAGGCCTGTATGGTAGTGTAGCGTTAACCGCTGGATTCCAAATTACAAAATTATTCTTTGCTGAGGAGAAATTGTTTCATCCAAAAGTCTGGTCATAAACCCCTTCTCTTCACCCAAGATCAGAGCTGTGAAACCCTATGCCATTGGCCATAAAGTGGATAAGTTAATCCCTGCTCAAGACCTGGAGTCATTCCCCCTTAAATCTCTTTGCCAAAGGAATGCCAGAATGACAGGTATCCACAGATTGGACAACGAAGATTCCTCAGTGAAACTCAAAAGTCCAACATTGCCCTCCAATGGATAACACAGGAATATTTCTCTTCAGGACTGGATGTTTTCTCTCTGAAGTTGAACTATTGTGAACAATGAAATAACTTATCCTTCTCCACAGACCACTTCCGCTATTGAAAATATGGCCTTATTTTGAAATAAGGCTGTAACATAACAAAATGTGGAAAAAGTGAAGCGCTGTGAATACTTTCCTGATACACTGTAAATTTGCTAGCTTTTTCTTACAACTTTGCATTTTTTTCTAATTTCTAACTTTTTTCTTGGAAATCTGCACTTTTTTCCTCATAAATTAGATTTTTTTCATAAATTGACAATTTTTTCCCGATTTTTTTGTAAATTTTAAATTTCCTTTCTCTTTACTTTGCAACTGTTATTCTCATAAATTTGCTATTTTTTTCTTGAAAAGTTGCCACTTTTTTCTCATCAATTTGGAACTTTATTCTTAGAAATTTGCTACCTTTTTGCTGAAAAATTTGCATATTTTCTTCTAATATCTAACTTTTTTCTTTAAATCTGCAATTTTTTTCCCAATAATTTTTCTTCATTGTCAAATGTTTTAAGATTCTTTTTTTAGTTTTTGTAAATTTTTAAATTGTTTTTATCTTTATTTTGAAATTTTTATTCGCATTAGCAAATTAGAATTTTTTTTCTACATAAATGTTTTTTTTTTTTTACACATTGGCAATTTAAAAAAAAAATTCAAAACATTTTTCTGTTGACTGCAACTTTTTTTTTTGCAAAGTTGCTACATTTTTTTTTAAATGTTTTTTTTGTGACTGCAACTTTTTTCTCATATATTTGGAAGTTTATTCTTATAAATTTGGAACTTTTTTGCTTATAATTTTGCATTTTTTTCCTTCTAATTTTTAACTTTTTTTCTTTAAATCTACATTTTTTCCCTCATATTTTTTTTCAAATATTGTCAAATGTCAAGATTTTTTAAAACTTTTTTGTAAAATTTTTAAATTGTTTTTCTCTTTACTTTAAAACTTTTATTCCCATTAGCACAGTGGCAAGTTTTTTTTTCCACATAAATGTTTTTTTTCATACATTGCTAACTTTTTTCTCATAAATGTACTACTTTTTTTGATAACATAATGTTTTCCTCATAAATTTGATATTTTCTCATTAATTTGCATTTTTTTTGGTAATTTCTAACTTTTTGTAAATCAGCAAATTTTTTCTCAGAGGTTTGCATTTTTTTTTTATTTTTGGCAAATTTTCAATCTTCCATCCATCTTCTTCCACTTAATCCTTTTTGGGTATTATAAATTTGCAACTTTTTGCTTATAAATTTGCATTTTTCTCTTCTAATTTCTAACATTTTTTCTTGAAAATCTACATTTTTTTTCCTTCATATTTTTTCTTCATAAACTGTCATGTTTTAAGATTTTTTTTTTTACCTTTTTGTAGATTTTTAAATTGTTTTTCTCTTTACTTTGAAACTTTTATTTGCATTAACAAATTAGTAAGTTTTTTTTCCACATAAATGTGATTTTTGTTCATACACTGGCAAATATTTTTCTCATAAAGTCACTACTTTTTTGCTGTAAATTTTTGTCTTTTTTCTCATAAATGTGCTACTTTTTTGGATAACTTTTCAATTTTTTCCTCATAAATCTGATATTGTCTTGTTAATTTGCAATTTTTTCTCCATTATTTCTAACTTTTCGGAAATCAGCATATTTTTTCCTCATAAATTTGGAAATTTTCTTGCAAATTTGTTACTTTTTAAATAATTTTTAACTTTTTCCTTTAAATCTGCAATTATTTCCTCATAATTTTTCTTCAAAAATTGTCAAATGTTTTACGATGTTTTAAAATTCTTTTTCTTTTAAATTGTTTTTCTGTTTATTTTGAAAGTTTTATTGGCATCAGCAAATTTTTTTCACATAAATGATTTTTTCCCATACATTGACAATTTTTTTTCTCATAAAGTCACTACTTTTTTTTTTTTTACTGTAAATTTGCAATTTTTTTCTGATAATTTTTGTAGATTTTTTTTGTAACATTTTTGTCTTTTTTCTCATAAATGTGCTACTTTTTTGGTTAACTTTTCAGTTTTTTTTCTCATAAATTTGATGTTTGTCCTCATAAATTGGCATCTGGTTTTTCTAAATTCTGAACATTTTTTCTCCCAAAGTTAAAACTTTGTGCTCATAAACTTTTTTGTTAATATGCAACATTCATATGGACGTTGGGTAAATTGTGCTGACATAAAAAATTCACCACATTTAATTTTGCCCCGCTCTTAAAGAACGGCTGCCCGTCTCTGCAAACATGGTTTCATCTGACAGAGACGATGAAGTGCGTGAGCGCTATAGCGTGTGTAGCGGAGTCAATTCTGCAGCCGTGGAGTGGATCCACACCAGAGGACCGTGATGTTGGTCCTGATAAACGATTAAACTCAACAAAGGGAAACTCTGACAGTCAGAAGCGTGTTTCCTTTCAGTAAACGGCGTAAACAAGCCGAACTTTGATCAGCGGCATTTCTTCTTCTTCTTCATGTCTACATGCCATCGTTGTCTCTGCTCCTCGACACGCTGCAGTGACAGTACAAACACCTCATTCTGTCACTGTCACTGTGCTAACAGGCTCATTGGACTACCTTGTTATCCAACTCAAACAGCGACACCACCAAAAAAGCACATTTCCATAATGTTGTTGACTCGGCGTGCTGTGTTTGCACGTCTGTTACCTCAGAAAAACTGCAACTATCGACATGAGGCGACGAGAGACAATTTGAAGCTCCGCTGCACATCCAACCCCCCACTCCCCAACACACCAGACAGCAAAGCATGTTGGGAAAGGATAGAAGGTGGCGTAATGAAGGCCAGCCGTTTGTCCTTTAGGGGGTTAAACACACACTCGACACGTGCAGCGGGAACAGGCTGGAAGGCAGAGTTCAGCAGGAGTTGTCCAACATGGCGTCAGGCACCAGTAGCCGCAGTTAGATGGTGAAAGGACAATAACGGACACAGGTGAGCGGCCATCAGAGCGGCAGGCGTGATGACCCTGGCGCAGCACGCAGAGTTTCTGCAGCACAATTAAAAACACTGATTATAGCTGACATTCGCCACTCAGGTGATGGATTTAGCAGCTCGCCGTTCCATGTCAGCTGCTGGACATGAAGCGTAGCTGGCCTTACAGGTCCCATCCACTAAAACGTGGCGTGTTTGTGGGTTTTGACCTCCTGAAACACTTTCTTGCTTCATATAATGACGGTAAAAATGCTAAAATCTCTCATTTTGCTGGTGCAGCTCCTCCAGGTTCCACGTCACTGACACATGAGCCGGTCTGCAGTCACAACCAGCAGGTGACCTGAGGGAATGAAGGGGCATGAACCTGCCGTCCCCACGTCCACATTCACCGGCTTAAACCCCGGGGGGGGGGGGGCAGAGGGAACTTTCCCCTCAACCTGGAAAAAAGAGAGAAAATTCCCCGTCCCGATATCATCATAAACCTTCCTATATCATTTTATAAGACCGATTAGCACTGATGCACCAATTCTGAGCAGAAATGACAAAAACTTAAATTTGCTATGTTTTTCCCATGAATTTCAAACTTTTTCCTAGCCGTCATGGCTCTGCAGGAGGCCAGCGAGGCCTGCCTGGTGGGTCTCCTCGAGGACACCAACCTGTGCGCCATCCACGCCAAGAGGGTCACCATCCACCATCCGCGGAGAGAGAGCTTAGACTTTCTGCTGCACATCCACCAACCATAATGCTCCACACTGTCTGTCTATATATATATATATATATATATATTTATATTAATACGTACATATGTATACTAGCTGCTCTTGTTTTTTCTTGCCTTCTGATTGTTGCTCTGAGTGTTGCTATCCCTGTGCTGTTGCAATCCTGGAATTTCCCCATTGTGGGACTAATAAAGGCTTATCTTATCTTATTGCAGCTTTCTTCTCATAAATTTGCAAGTTTTCTTCATGTAAATTTACAGATTTTTCCTCATGAATTTGTAACTTTCTCATAAAATTGCTACTTTATTCTCATAAATTTGCAACTTTTTTCTTGGAAATTTACAAGTTTTTTTTTGTAAATTTACAGCTTTTTCCTCATGAATTTGCAAGTTTCTTGTAAAATTGCTATTTTATGCTCATAGATTTGCAACTTTATTCTCATAAATTTGCAACTTTTTTCTTGTAAGTTCAGGAGTACCTGGGTGCAGCGGAAATATGGCCACCGAGTCATCTGGGGACCGGAAGTGACACAAAGTTGCGTGTAAAGGACGCCCTCGTGTGAGCTGGAGACAGGAAGGTGCCCAAGTAGCAACCAAGAAAACAAAATTTAGCATTACAATTGACTAAAAAAACATTAAAATACAGCATTTAAAAATGACTTGAACAGTTTTTATAAATCTATAGTTAAGCTAGAAAAAAGAAATGCCTTGAAACTTTCAGATGTTCTTGCCACATGCATGAATTAAGCTCCGCAGAGTAATCTTTTAAAGGTGAAATATAGATGATTTTCATGAAAACAAAGATTTTTAAAAAAAAATAATACATCAACAAAGCATTTAGAAATCTGCACAATGTAAGTCTTAATGTTCTTCTAAAAAATTAGTATATTGAAGAAAAAAAATACTTTGTAATTTTTGGCAGACCGACAATAATATAAATATTTACATCCCGCAGTAAGGAGTAAGACAAACACAGACGTCCAGTGAGGATGTCACAGCCAATAGCATCGCTAGCTTGATCTTATGTGCCACGTCTCGTTTTTGGGTTGTTGGGTTGCCAGGTAGTGAATTATTCAGCTAAATACCTGAGTCTCAAGGCAAACATCAGTTTCCGAATCGTTCTCAAGTATGGCATGACAAAAGAGCAGGATAAATACGGGTTCTCCTTTTGATGGCTAATGTCTGCTGAAGAGTCTGAAAGGGCTGAAAAGTCACGCAGAGATGACCTTTGTTCTTCTGACAGGGAAGCTAACCAGTGCTAGCTATGACGCTAACTAGCGCATTCATCTTCTGGTGGCTAATCTGGTGGTTAGGGGCATGGCGGGGGGGCAGTCTAAAGTCTGTAACCAACCAAATTTTATTTCTGACATGTTCACATTATGATTATGAGTGTATAATAATATCAGTCAATATATGGCCTTGAATAGACCCCACTAATTGCTTCTCACCAAGCTGACAAGTATGACAGGTTCATGATATGATCAACATTTGCATCTATGGATGTAACATCACATACTAATTGAGCAGCAGTCATGTTTTACATAAATTATTTTTTTAATTATCAGCTTTGATGTGCAGCTGCTCAGTCTAATAATTTGGTGTAGAGTGAAAAAAGTTTCAGTTGTTTATTGTTGTTACAGATTAAGATAATAATGTAAGACTTTATTGATCACCATGGTGGAAAAATAGTTTAAGTTCTAATAGCAGAATAAACAGGTCTTAATTTATTTTCTTACTAACTAATGTTACTGCACAGCATTAGCCACAGGATTTCTTGAGTCCCTGAAGTAGCTGTAATTATGTATGTGTAATGTATTAAATATTGTTATTATTATTATTATTAGGTGATATGGGTGACAACTACACATTTCCGGTTCCAAAGCCAAATCCATTATTTAGAATTTTTTAAATGTGTTTGTTTAGGAGATTCTTGAACTGTTTTTGAAATGTTAAGGAGTGTTTTTTTTTTAAATATTTAGTGAGCAACCTGATCAAATCAGTCATATTTATGGATTATTTTGCCAAAAGTAGATGCAACAGATATTTGTTTCTTTCTTTTTTGAATAACTTCTAAAAACAATAGTCAAAATTTAGCAGCTGAAGTGCCTTGGACTTTTCATTTTCATTAAAACCACAATCTACAGTTGATAGTGCTATGAGATGACTGTTGTTGTGAAATGGCGCTATATAAATAAAGTTGAATTGAATTGAATCTGCCTGTGCACTTGGTGGTCCAAAAATGTGGAATTAGAAAAAATGTTGATCCTCTTCTTTAATCAGGTCCAGTCTTGCAGCAGGAATGAATATACAACACAGCCATACATCCATCTTCTACGGCTTTTCTGGGGGTCCAGGTTGTGGAGGAAGCAGTCTAATCAGAGAAGCCCAGACTTCCCTCTCCCCAGCCACCTCCTCCAGGTCTTCAGAGAGGACACCAAGACATTCTCAGACCAGCTGGGAGACAGTCTCTCTAACGTGTCCTGGGTCTGCCCCGGGGTCTCCTCCCTCCTCCCACAACACACACATACAAAGTAATTCCATTTCTGTACCTGCTCTTTCCTTCACCTGCAGTATATTGTCATTTACATTATGTAGACCAAGCAAACTTTTTGCAGCACTGCTGTAGTCCTAAAACTATCTAGTAGTTCACATACTGTCATGTTTTAATGCTGTTAGTCTGTGATGACACGTTCTTAGAGGCTGTCCTTTTCTACATCAACAGTTTGTACCTGACTATAGTAACAAAGGTCAACACTGACTATGGGGACAACAAAAGCTTTCCAGAAAGTCCTAATCCTGATTTAATTAATTTCTCTATTGCTCTCCAAGGTCTCCCCATGGACCCTGCATCTGGACTGTTTATTTTTTAATAAATATTTTCCCCCAAAACAAATTCCTGTTTGTTATATATTGACTGACTTGATTTGAGGTTGATTTTCTTTTGCATTCTATTCATCCACCTTTAAAAGTTGAATATTGTAGTGAATTTATTTTTTAGAAATGGCTCAAATCTAAAAAGTAAAACTTTCATATTTTACAATAATCCCATATAAATTTAGCCATTTTAAGATTTTTTTTTTTGTTTGAAATTTGGATGAATATGTCTGAGCTAGCTTTCTTTTTTTTTCTTTTATTTGTTTATTTGACAGGGACAGTGCAATAAACATAGACAATTAATCAAATGACAATCAATCTAATGTGTTGCACAAAGAGTGTATAGCTATTAGCTAATTTGCAACTCTTGTCCCTGGATGGGCTTTAGAACGAAGAAACAAGTAAAAAGAAAGAAGGATAAGGAAAAGAAAAAATGAAAACAGAATAAACAATAACCACATACATCAATGCAAAAAAGATTATAAATACACAATATAAAAACCTGATTCACATTTGCCTATTTCAGGCCTCCCTCCCTTCGTCACTCACTATAAACAAACACATTCATTCCTTCCCTTCATTCACTCTCACCCTGCAGACAATCATTTCATACATGGATACATTCTTGTTTATTTTTCAGCCAGTTTTTAACCTTTGTAGTGAATGTTTTAAAGTCCGTTATTATTTTAATTTCATTTGGCATTGTGTTCCAGATATGACTGCCCTTTATAGAGAAAGCTGTTTGTCCAAATGTGGTTCTGCGGTGGAATATTTTACAGTTATTGTTAACAGAACTCCTGGTGGCTCTGCTGCTGTCCTGTCTTTGGATGAAACCAGCAAGTGGCTCAGGCGCTGATTTATGGAAACATTTGAAAATTAATTTCAGAAAACAGAGGTCATTGAAACTCTCAAAACTCAATAGACTGTATTTTTTTTTTAAATATAACAGTGATGCCACCTAATGGGCTTTTTATCCAAGATTTTTAGAGTTTGATTATATAATGAACCTATATGTTTTATTGTGGAAGAGGCTGCTTGAGCCCAGACTGTCAAACAGTATGATATATGAGAAAAAACCATAGAATGCATATACAGTACAGCTGCTTGGTATGGTATGTAATATCTAATTAATTTAAAGCAGTTCAGATTTTTTTTTACTGTTTTAGAAATTTTCTTTATACGAAGATTAAATTTGAATTGAGGATCTAGTACAATGCCAAGGTATTTGAATTCTGTAACTAAACTGATGTCTTGATCATGTATATTAACTTTAAAACGTTGCAGGTTACATTTTTTGATTGAAAAGCACATTGAAACTGTTTTCTGAAGGTTCAGCAATAGATGGTTCTGGAAGAGCCACTCTTGGACATCAACCATACTTGTAGACAGTACATCTGCAGCCTGTGCTGGAGTCTTGGCAGCTGTGTAAATGACTGCATCATCTGCATAAAGTTGGCATGTTGCAGCTGAGCAGTGTAATGGCAAGTCATTAATAAAAATGCTGAAAAGTAAAGGACCAAGAATGGACCCTTGTGGGATACCCATACGGTTGTTTAAAAATAAGGATTTATCCTGGTGAACTTTTACACACTGTTCTCTATTCTGGAGATAAGATGCAAACCATTCTAATGTATCTGGAGAGAAGTTAAAAGATACCATTTTGGATAAAAGCAAACTGTGGTTTACAGTATCGAAAGCCTTTTTGAGATCTAGAAAAACAGCTCCTACCACATTACCCCTGTCCAAGGACTGTTTGACATTTTCAATAAGGCAACAATTTGCTGTTTCTGTTGAGTATCCTGGTCTAAAACCAAATTGATGTGGATGAAGAAGTTGACTGTCTTGTAAATAGTCTATCAGCTGTGTAGCTACAACTTTTTCAAGAACCTTAGACAGGACTGGTAAGATAGAGATTGGGCGGTAATTGCATATATCGTCTTTACTGCCTGATTTATGAACTGATATGACGACAGCTTTTTTCCAGCCAGATGGAAATGTACTAGACCTAATGGAGAGATTAATGAGATGAGTCAGTGGTTTGATTAATATTTTGCTGTGCGTTTTGAGAAAGGAAGTGCTCATATTGTAGATATCATTAGTTTTTGAGTTTAACAGTGTTTTAACAATACCAGCAATTAACTCCTCATTTACCTCATCGATGTGAAAAGAATCTGTTGAAAGTATTGATTTTGTGTTGTTGAGCACATTTGGCAGCACAAAGTTTTTTGTTAAGTCTTCCACAGAGTCCACAAAATATGAATTAAATTCATTTGCCAAAGTAGCCTTGTCACTGACGGTCTTGCCATTGATTCTAAGTTCCTTTACCCCCTTCTGAACATTTTTTTTTATTAGTTAAGTTATTTAAATGCCTCCATAGGGAACTGTTGTTACCCTTTGCATGATCTATCAGTTTATTGTAATAAGATACTTTTGATTTTTGCAGCTCTTGTACCACTTTATTTCTTAAACTTTTGTACACAAGGTGATCATTTTGTAGTTTAGAGGTTAGTGATGTTTTCAATGCAGAGTCTCGCCTCTTCACAAGTTTTCTTATTTCATTATTTAACCATGGTAGGTTAATCTTCTGTTGTCTACTTTTAATTTGCTTTGTAAATTTTTCTATAGACTTTGTAATTGTTCCAGTTATAAAATTACAACAATCATCTACTTCATATATTGACATGAGCTGCTCCCAATTTTGATTCTCTAAGTAATGTTCAAACTCCGCAGTTTTTGATTTGGGAATAATAAAATTTAATCTGTCAATATCAACTCCCCCAAAATACTGTAGTCGCTTTTTAGTAAGTTTTCTGACAGCAAGAACCATGTTATGATCTGAGAGATCATCTGATATAGATCTGAATGGTGATGTGCTAATTTTTGGAAATGCAGTACTGTTTTTACACAGTATTACTTGAAAAAAGATTATTGTTCCACCATAAATTATTTCCAACTTCACTAAGGATTATTGATTACAACGTTATGTAGCTATCTAATATGTACAGTGTATTTTAGGTTCTTGTTTATCACTACGTTATAAAAAGGTTGAAAATCCTTTAGTTTTGCAGAGGTGAGGTAAACCATTTGTGACTCTGTCACACTTAATAAACAATAGATTTCATCTACTACAGTAACTGAAAGGGCACAGATGAATTCAGGCAGCCAACGTTTCACAACATTATATATTTTAAAACAAAAACAAAACAAATTTACAACCTAAAATGATCTGGAACTGACATAAATACTGCTGGAGCTTAATAACAGCCATTTTTTGTTTTTTTTAAGCATGCATAGCTAAAATGGATTAACTTAAACAGACCATAAAAGTGTGATTCAGCATATTTACAAAAACCACACAACAACCAACAGCAGTCAAAGTCCTTACAATCTGATCTGAAGAGTTGTCATAATTAACGTTGTCAAAACTAGACAGCTATCTGGTTTGATCACAGCTGTGCTGCATTAGCATTACTGTCAATAACACTATACCATATAGTTATTTAAAAACGGTTTACCGGAGATGCGCGTCAGAGAGGCTTATGTTAAATAAACGATTCTATACCACAAGAGTCCTCGCTTCAAACGCTGTCTGGCTCATAATAACCAAAGATGTGAGATGTTAGCAGTCTGCAGTGTTAGCCTCCAGGAAGTGCTGTTTATCTGGCAACTGGTACAAGATCATAGTGAGTCAACAGTGCGTGTGACACCTACTGGCCAGGAGGTTAGAATCCTTTATATTGTACCTTTAACAACTTTCAACAACAGGCAATTTTTTTTTTCCTGGTCATCTACATTAAATAAATTCTGTAGTTTAAGGTCAGGAAAATCAACGTGAGGCTACCTGTTAGCTGTTAGAACCTCCTACTGACCTGTTCACCATGTTGCGCGCCCACCCTTTTTTGTTCTATATCTGTTTGGTTTTTTTTGTGAGCTGTACCTGTGAAAACAATATTAATTTTTAAAAAAACGCTGCACTGAAGATGTAGGTTGGCCAAAGTCGAGGGAACTGAACAAGGTTAAGTTCGTAACTGCTAGCAGGCGATTAGCATTTTGTCCCACTATGATTGTACAACTATGTGAACAAAATACAGTAACAGTAGATTTAGCTTATTAGAACAACAACAATAGGTACAGGAGCCTCTGATCATTGTTAAATATATCACAATTTCAAACACAAAATTGATTACAACAGTAGAAAAGGCAAAACATTTTTACAAATTCTGTTTTTTCCTGTCTCCAGATCCAATCCGCAGATCTGGTACACAGACAACTCAGCAGACATATTGCCGCTGCATCCAGATGGGTCTCTGCAAGTTTGCAACGTTTTCTTCATGAATATGTAACTTTTTTTTCATAAAATTGCAACTTTCTTCTCATAAATTTGCAAGTTTCTCGTAAAATTGCTACTTTACTCTCAAAGATTTGCAACGTTTTTCTCTGAAATTTGCAACTTTTTTCTTGTAAATGTGCAGCTTTTTCCTCATGAATGTGCAAGTTTCTCATAAAACTGCAATGTTTTTCTCTGAAATTTCCAACTTTTTTTTTTAAAATTGCTACTTTATTCGTAAAAATTTTTAACTTTTTTGTTGTAAATTTGCAGCTTTTTCCTCATGAATTTGCAAGTTTTTTCATAAAAATGGTACTTTATTCTCATAGATTTGCAACTTTTTTCTCTGAAATTTGCAACTTTTTACTTGTAAGCTTGCAACTTTTTCCTCATGAAAATGTAACTTTTTTCTAGCAAAATTGCAACTTTCTCCTCATAAATTTTCAAGTTTCTCGTAAAATTGCTACTTTATTCTCAAAGATTTGCAACTTTTTTCTCTGAAATTTGCAACTTTTTTCTTGTAAATGTGCAGCTTTTTCCTCATGAATGTGCAAGTTTCTCATAAAATTGCAATGTTTTTCTCTGAAATTTCCAGCTTTTTTCTTGTAAAACTGCTACTTTATTCGTATAAAATATTAACTTTTTTGTTGTAAATTTGCAGCTTTTTCCTCATGAATTTGCAAGTTTTTCTCATAAAAATGGTACTTTATTCTCATAGATTTGCAACTTTTTTCTCTGAAATTTGCAACTTTTTTCTTGTAAGTTTGCAACTTTTTCCTCATGAATATGTAACTTTTTTCTAGCAAAATTGCAACTTTCTTCTCATAAATTTGCAAGTTTCTTGTAAAATTGCAACTTTATTCTCAAAGACTTGCAACTTTTTTCTCTGAAATTTGCAACTTTTTTCTTGTAAAATTACTACTTTATTCTTATAAATTTGCAAGATTTTTGTAAATTTGCAGCTTTTTCCTCATGAATTTGCAACTTTCTCATAAAATTGCTACTTTATTCTCATAAATTTAAGTAAGTATAAGTTTCTTCTCTGAAATTTGCAACTTGTAAGTTTGCAACTTTTTCCTCATGAATATGAAACTTTTTTCTTGTAAAATTGCAACTTTCTTCTCATAAATTTGCAACATTTCAATTCATAAACTTGGAAAAAGTCACAAATTTGAAAAAACTCAGGAAAGAGTCACAGCTTTTAAGCTTGCAGTGTTTCCGATGAGATTCTTTAGTTAGCTTAATAAGCCTGAAAAAGCCCATAAAAATGCTGTAATTTTCAGTCAAATTAGCTTTGATAGAATTTGCATGTCATATCTGTGTACCTGCATGTTGTCATTATGTTATAAACAGTATGTCTCTTCTTTCTTCCTTTGTCCCCTCACCTCCCCAACTAGTTGTGGCAGAAGACTGCCCCTCTCTGAGCCTGGTTCTGCCAGAGGTTTCTTCTATAAGGGAGTTTTTCCTTCCCACTGTCGCCTAGTGCTGCTCATAGGGGATCACCTGATCGCTGGGCTTTTCTCTGAATTATTTATGATTTGTGCTAATGTAGCTAGCGCCTTGAGATGACTTTTGTTGTGACTAGGTGCTATACAAATAAAGTCGAATTGAATTGGCCTATGTGGCCTATGTGAAAACAGCTGGAACAAAAACTGGAAAAATGCATTAACAATATTAAAACCATAACCACCGCACTCAGTTTTTCCAAGCAGGAACAAAATTGTGCTCAGACATAAAAAGGCTTCATTTCTTCACAGTCTGGTATCAAGGAGCCTTTGACCAACAACACAAATAAAAATGCGACAGTGATAAATGAAAAATTTACAATTAATGCTAAGGTCATAAAGATTCTTATGAGCAACAGGTTTGCAAGAATCTCCCAGCTGCTACGAATTCTGGAGTTCACAGACATTTGTGGAGGGGGGAATAGTTTCTTACGGCCGCTGTTCAATTCACAAGAGCAACTTGAGACATTCTTGAGGTGCTTTTCTGTCATACGATGGCCCTAGAGTTCTTATGTTCTTCGTCAGGGTGCCTTAGGATCTTCCTATAGCATACTTACTGCCACCTTACAAAAATTTTTCGTAAGACTTGTAAGGCTTGTTTACTCACGGCACTCTCAAGTTGTTGGTAGGAAGAGCTTATGGCTTTCGGCACATTTTGTTGGCAAAAATGTCGCACAAATGACGTACTTCCGCCTTATGAGCATTTCACAACCACTTTACGCATGCTGTATGAATCTCCGTACAAACGAGGATTCATACGGCATTTCCTACGACCACTGTAAGGAGCCCTCAAGAACAACTTAAGGTGTTCTTGAGGCATACTTATGGCCAACATCTTAAGTAGTTCTTACATTATTCCTATGGTATTCGTACGGCTGACCTACAAAGAGGGGTTTTCGTGGGGCGTTCATAGAAATCTTGGACGAAACCATCGACCTGGCCACAAACTTACAAATGGTCTACAAACACTGGATCCTCCTACGGCCGCCTTAAGAAGGCCATACAAAATGGTCCAAAAATCATTTGTATGGTGTTTGAAGCAGTTCGTAAGGGTATTTGTGATCATAGCTCAACAATGTTGTTATCATCGCTGCAGACCTAATTACAAGACAAAATTGTCATGTGTTGTTTTATAATATTTTGGGTTGGTGGGGCTGACAAAAGGGTTGAAAACCACTGCTCTGAATGTCCAGATGGGGTAATCACAGATAAATTCCCCCAACACACCTACAGCCTGAGCACCGCATTATTCTCCCTTAGATCTAAATGTTTTATAATAGTTGCCAACTCCAGCACAACACCTTTAGGTGCAGTTTAGATGGCACAAACGATTGTTTTCTACTCCCCACTGTCTCTGTTGAATATTGTTTTGAACTCCAACGAATGCCTTTGTTGTATCGGCCATGCAGCTTTGTAGATCAGCTGGTCAATGTGGATGGAGATCTGGACTTGGCGCCCCACCAAGTGGCGGCAGCAGCTATAACGGGGACCACTCGCAGCCACACATGTCTTCCAGCAGCGCTTAAATCTGCTTCATACAAAGGGCCTGAAACTTTAAATTCTGTGAGCGGTAACTGTTTCACAAATGCTGGGAGTGGGAGGAATAATAAATCTGGCCTTGATTTCCATCCGGTTCTGTAATTCCACCATGACCGTTGTGAATGTGTCACCATTTGGTATCCCTGCCACAGACCTAATCCATTCCTATCAGCGAGCGGACATTAATAAATCATAAGGAGAGGCGTTCAGAAGCTTTAACCTCCATGCATAATTCAGCCTGTGCTGATGCTAATGCTACAGCTGCTGCTCCCACACTCCAGTGTTCGCTGGTGTCCCACTAAACAGCCAATTAACTGTAATGAATCCAGCAAAGTCCTACTCTCAGCACAGTGAACAGAGAAAGTAGTTTCTCTTGGAAACTCTGTGAGCTAATTCCTGATGAGAGCTCACTGAAAGTTTGTTTTCACCTTGAGACGAGAGCGGAGGTCAGCCACAGTTTCCCTCCGATGAAGATCCTCATTTTGAGCAGGCTGGGGCCTGTGTAGGCAAACTGTGGCTGTGATTAAATTTTCTTTCAATTTCAAGTGATTTTGTCAGAAAGCTCGACTTGATTGGGTGCTTACTCGACACTTCAAGCCAGGGTATTAACTTCTTAAAATCCCAGTGTCTACAAGTAAAAAGTTGCAAATGTACAGAATAAAAGTTGCAAATATTTGAGAAAAAAGTTAAAAATTTACAAGAAAAAAGTTCCAAATTTTTGAGAAAAAGGTTGCAAATGAAAGAGAAAAAAGTTGCAGTGTCAGGATGTGGATTGGACCCCATGTCCTCACCTTGAGTTATAGTTTTATTCCTTGTCACCTGGACATGGGCCTCAGCTCACGTCCTTGCTTTGAGTTTATTATTATTTAGTCTTCTGTCTTGTATCTTTGATGTTCATGTTCATTATCATGTCTCCTCTTGTGTTCCGCAGGATTTGTCCCTGCCCAGACCTTAGTTGTCAACTATTAGTATTAGTATCATTGGCCATGGTTACATGGGCAAAGTTTCATCAATCTGATTACAATTCAGATCAGAATTTTACTGTTTACATGGATCCTGAAAAAGCTGATCCGATTAGGACGTGCGTTTCCATGTGTCACACATTTGAACGGAATAAATCATTGTGACATGCGCACATCGACATTTCGACATTCCGAAAATAGTAGAAGAAGCAACTTCCGGTGTTAGCAAGCCCCGTTTCGTGTCAAAATTGACCTGTATTGTGTTATTCAGACTGTACTTTTGCTTCTGCTGGTCTCCGTAATGAAGCTACAAGTACAGACTTCTGCATATGACGAACAGAAGGAGACAGCGGGACGATACAGACCAGTTTTGTTTTACTCCCGCTATGTTTTCTGCGAGCTGCTGCTAAGGCGGAAATACGTCACATTGATGTGCGGCTGGTGTACAGACATGCGCAGTAAACATATTTTCTGCCCTACGTTTGGAATAAGTGTTTTCATGCGCGCCATTCAGATTAACAATCGGCATAACCCACCCCTCTCAATCGGAATGAAATTTTGATCCGAATGAGCGTGATCAGGTTAGAATATTCAGATTGGTGTGTTTACATGAAGCATTTTTATTACGATCAGGCTTTTAATCCAGTTACTTGTGTCCATGTAAACACAGCCATTGTCACAAACCCCTGTGCGCCAATACATGGCGCAAGAGGGAGGGAATGAAAAACCCAATCGCAGGAGTAGAGAGTGCCATGTTTATTGAAGTTCACAAAAATAACAAGTCCAATAATCACCAAATGCAGTTCAGTTAACCACACAATATATGGAGAGGTGCAATGACAGGGTTAGGCCACCAAACTTACAGGGCGCCAGCCGAATGCTCTACAGCCTGGTCTAAAATGGAGCCTCGTGCTACAGGGCTGCATAAAGCACAAAAGGGAAAGGCGAAACAGCCTAGTGCTGCAGGGCTGCAATACACAGGAGAAAAGTCGAAGAAAGACACTTACAAGGCTGGGGCTGATCCAGGGCGCAACATGCAGTCTGGAGGATGAAGCGGAGAAGCAGGGCCAGCCGAAAAACCAACGGATCAAACAGGTTAGTAGTGACAGGCTGGAGAATAATGAAGGGAGTGATACAATATACGGGGAGAACTAGCTGCCGCGTACAGAAGCGAATGCCCCGACAATCTCCCTTCTCAGAAGCAGCAAACATATACTCCTGAAGCTAATGAGGAAAGAGATTGCCGGTGCGAGAATGCGTCGGCAGAACTGAATGATACCAGGTGTGTGGGAGAGCGTGTGAATGAAAGTGAATGGAGCGTGTGCATGTGTGTGTGGGTGTGTATGTGTATGAGCACCTGTGACAGTGCAGCTGAAGGTGCTTGATGAGAGGAGGGGGCGTGCCAGAGCTGTCAGGAGGAAACTAGGGCAAATCATAATAATAAGTCAGAACCGGGTTTGGCCTCCAAACCCGGATTCATGACAATCATAGGTTCTATGTTTTGTATCCTCGGTTGTCATTATTATTACAGTATATTTCAGCCTTGTACATTTATTCCTGTCTTGGTTTGGCTTTATTTGACAGCGTCTTCAGTCCCTGTCTTTGTGTAGCTTTGCACAGGTCCTCTGGTCAGCTTTTATTAGAAGTACCTCAAAATTATTTTAAAACGTGTGCTGATCGAGCTTTTCAAGCTGTAGCACCAAAGTTGTGGAACTCTCTACCCCCTTCAGTCCGTTTGGCTGACTCTGAGGTTATTTTTAGAAAGGAAATTAAAACATTGTTGTTCAGACAGGCCTTTAAGTAGGAGACGGGGGGGGGGGGAGGTTACTTATAGGTTTTATTTGTTTTATTTTATTTATTTGTTGTAATCTATTCTTAACTTCTTTTATTTTATCACTGTAAATTTTCTGTGTTCTATTTCATGTAAAGCACTTTGTGACTTTTGTCTGTGAAAAGTGTTATACAAGTAAAGTTATTATTATATTATTATTAGCCTGATTTTGTCATGTTATTTTGCTAAGTGCGCACACCTGTTCGTGATTATTGTTTCATCCACCTGTTTGTACTTAAGGAACAGCATCCTTGTCAGTTTTGGCGTGAGCCCATGCTTCTGCCCTGTCTGTATTTAAGTTTAGTTTATTCCTGTTCCGTCTGCCTGTTTCGCTGCCCCATCAGTTTTTGGCATTATTATTATTTAGAGCCCTTGAGCTGAGGGTGGTGTTCAGCTCAAATAAGTATTCTAAACCAGAGTCTGGCATTTACATCCTGACTTCAACCCACACCCCTGACAGTAGGATGCCGTCTGTGAGGACCCAGCTGACTCTTGGTTTAGCTTCATTATGGCCGGTGACTGAAAGACAAACAGACTGCTTGCTGACAAACAAACAATTTGAGATCATGACTTGACTGCGTGACCTGCGGCCCACATCTCCTCCAATCCAGAGGTGGAGTGTCTATTATGGACAGCAGCAGCCCGGGAGGTGGAGCACACCCTGCATCTGGGGGTGTTCCCTGTGCCACTCCTCCCAGCACTCCATCGCAGCAGCCTTGACGGCCATAACCTTCTACCAGACTATCTCTGTGGCCACCCGGAGGGAGTCATCTGGTGCATCAGCGGCAGCAGGGAGGGAGAAAAGGCAAGTACCTTTTCCTCATTTTTCAACATCTATTAATGAGAGGTCTTGCCTTGTTCCTGATGGAGGGCTTGGCGGCCGCTGCCTACCGCTGCCAACTTCTCCCCACCTGTTTCTGCTGTATGCTCTGCTGCCGCTCCCCTACCCTCACCCTCACCTGCCTTTTCTTTCTCCTCTCTCCCGAGCTCCACGCCCAAAGAGTTTGCCCGCTGCCAGGAGCTGCAGGATGTCATCAGGGATGTGGGGGACTGCTATACCCTTTGCCTGCGGTTGGATGGATGGCAGGACATGGTGTGGAGGGACGCAGCATGAAGGTGGGCTCATCAGATAGTAGTAGCAAAGCCCCACCTGAGTAAGAACATTCCTGCCTTCCTTAACAAGTTCCTGCTATCCGATGAGTTCTTCTCCACGCCAGAGGTGGAGGATCCACCTGCTGTTCCTGAGGCCGGTAAGCCTCCATCATCTGTTCCTGAGGCTGGTGAGTCTCTTTCATTTGCTGTTAAGGCCAGTGAGCCTCCATTCTTTGCTACTGAGGCCAGTAAGCCTCCATCATCTGTCGTTCCTGAGGCCGGTGAGCCTCCATCATTTGATCCTGAGGCCAGTGAGCCTCCATCGTTTGCTGTAGAGGCTGGTGAGCCCCCTCCGCCTGTCCCAGAGGCCGGTGAGCCTCCTCCGTCTGTCCCAGAGGCCAGTGAGCCTCCATCATTTGCTGTTGAAGCTGGTGAGCCTCCATTATCTGTTCCTAAGACTGGTGAGCCTCAACCGTTCGCTGTTGAGGCTGATGTGCCTCCATTGTCGCTGTTGAGGCCGGTGAGCTTCCATCATGTATTCCAGAGGCCGGTGGGCCTCCACCTGTCATTCCAGAGGCCGGCACGCCTCCATCATCTGCTGCTGAGGTTGGTGCGCCTCCACTGTCAGCTTCTGAGGTCAGCGTACTGCAGTCACTAGTTGCAGAGCATAGAGCTCCTTTGTTTGTGTTTGGCGAGGTCTGTGTCCCTACAGCCTCTGTTCCACCCTGCTCTGTGGTTTGTTAGCCTAAGGACAGTGGCAGACCGCCTGACCTCCCCTGCAATCCGGTCTGGGGGTCCATGGACTGGGGTAGGCCCCCTGACCCACCTTGTTCTCCAGTTTGGGGGCCCTTGGACTTGGGTAGGTCTCCTGAGTCGCTGCAGTTTGTATTGGGGTCATGGACTTTGTGTGGCCCACAATCTTTGCTTGTTTTGGGCTCTGTGGGGGTGGGGGGATGTCCTGCCAGTGGAACACCAGGATTTTATGAGGTTAAATCTGCAACTTTTTTCTCTTCAATCTGCAACGTTTTTTCTTGCAAATTTCCAACTTTTTTCGCAAAGATTTAAAACTTTTTTCTTGCAAATTTTGAACTTTTTCTTAAAACTTAATGCACACTTCTAAACCTTTATGTGAAAATGCAGTGAAGTGCATGAAATAGTGTTAGTCTAGCATTTACCACTCATGTTTAGCATTACACCACATCTGTTCCCAACAGAATGGATGAGCTAGGGTTGGATTTATCATTTCAGTTAGCCAACTGTAACACCTGTAAACCAAGAGACTCTATTTCATCTGAAAATGCCACGAAGAAGGAGGTGAAGCGCATGGCAGCTCCAGCAGAAATTGGCTGAGGCTAAACTGTGGTTAGCCTTAGCTGCTAACCAAGATCGTTGCGCGCTTGTTGAGAGATTGTTGAGAAATCACTTCCCTTTAGAGATCATTGAGAGATTATTTTGGACTGACTCAAAACAATCTCTCAATTGTTGAGACTGTGAAGAACACTGGAAGATCACTGAGAGATCCTGGCAATCGCTGAGAGGTCACTGAAAGATCGTTGAGAGATCTGGCCATTTTTTTTAATCTTTGAGTGATCTCTCAACAATCTCCACCACTGTGTAAAGGAGGTAGAAGGGAACCAGAAGCCTCAGACGTGGACAAAATTGTTGGTATCCCTCTGTTAATGAAAGAAAAACCCACAATGGTCACAGAAATAACTTGAATCTGACAAAAGTGGTAATAAATAAAAATTCTATGAAAATTAACCAGTGAAAATCAGACAATGTTTTTGAATTGTGGTTCAACAGAATTATTTTAAAAAACAAACTCATGAAACAGGCCTGGACAAAAATGAATATTTTGTTGCACAACCTTCTGAGGCAATCACTGCAATCAAACAATTTCTGTAACTGTCAATGAGACTTCTGCACCTCTCAGCAGGTATTGTGGCCCACTCCTCATGAGCAAACTGCTCCAGTTGTCTCAGGTTTGAAGAGTGCCTTCTCCAGACGGCATGTTTCAGCTCCTTCCACAGATGTTCAATAGGATTTAGATCAGGGCTCATAGAAGGCCACTTTAGAATACTCTAATGTTTGGCTCTTAGCCATTCTTGGGTGTTTTTAGCTGTGCGTTTTGGGTCATTATCCTGTTGCAAGACCCATGACCTGCGACTGAGACCAAGCTGTCTGACACTGGGCAGCACATTTCCCTCTAGAATACCTTGATAGTCTTGAGATTTCATTGTACCCTGCACAGATTCAAGACACCCTGTGCCAGATGCAGCAAAGCAGCCCCAGAACATAACAGAACCTCCTCCATGTTTCACAGTAGAGACAGTGTTCTTTTCTTGGAATGCTTCATTTTTGCGTCTGTGAACATAGAGCTGATGTGTCTTGCCAAAACGTTTCAGTTTTGTCTTGTCTGTCCATAGGACATTCTCCCAGAAGCTTTGTGGCTTGTCAACATGCAGTTTGGCAAATTCCAGTCTGGCTTTTTTATGACTTGTTTTCAGCAGTGGTGTCCTCCTTGGTCGTCTCCCATAAAGTCCACTTTGGCTCAAACAGCGATGGATGGTGCGATCTGACACTGATGTACCTTGACCTTGGAGTTCACCATGAATGTGTTTAGAGGTTGTTCTGGGCTCTTTTGTTACCATTCGTATTATCCGTCTCCTCTTGCGGCCACGCCCAGGGAGGTTGGCTACAGTCCCGTGGATCTTAAATTTCTGAATAATATGTGCAACTGTAGTCACAGGAACATCAAGCTGCTTGGTGACGGTCTTATAGCCTTTACCTTTAACATGCTTGTCTATAATTTTCTTTCTAATTTCCTGAGACAACTCTCTCCTTTGCTTCCTCTGGTCCATGTTTAGTGTGGTACACACAATGTCACCAAACAGCACAGTGACTACTTGTCACCCTTTAAATAGGCCGACTGACTGATTACAAGTTTGTAGACCCCTGTGATGTTAATTAGAGGACACATCTTGGTTGAACATGTCCCTATGGTCACATTATTTTCAGTCTTTTCTAGAGGTACCATCATTTTTGTCCAGGCCTGTTTCATGAGTTGTAATTTCACAAATTACAGGCCAGTCTCTTTACTCTCACAATTCTCCAAAATACTTGAAAAAATATTCACTAAGAGACTGGATGATTTCATTGGAAAACACAGCCTCCTTACAGACAGCCAGTATGGTTTTAGAGCAGATAAATCTACATCTTTGGCACTGATCGAACTTATAGAAGAAATTACTAGTTGTATAGATAAAAAAAAGGTTGCTGTAGGAGTATTTATAGACTTAAAGAAAGCTTTTGACACCATTGACCACAGAATACTTCTAAGGAAACTGGAAAGGTATGGGATAAGAGGGGTAGGACTGAGTTGGGTGGAAAGTTATTTAAGTAACAGACAACAATTTGTACAAATTGGAGAGCACAAATCACCCTGCATGGACATCACTTGTGGTGTGCCCCAGGGGTCAGTTTTGGGACCCAAACTCTTTATCTTGTATATAAATGACATATGCCAAGTATCAAAAATTCTGAAATTTATTTTGTTTGCGGATGACACAAATATCCTTTGCACTGGTGAGAATTTGCAGCAGGTTTTAGAGGTGGTCACAACTGAAATGGAAAAATTAACGCAGTGGTTCAACAAAAATAAATTATCTCTAAATCTAAAAAAAACAAAGATTATGTTGTTTGGAAATTATAAAATAAATCATGAAATAATGATAACGATAGATGATACCAGAATACAAACAGTACAGGAAAATAAGTTTCTGGGGGTGACGCTAGACAGTAAAATCTGCTGGAAACCTCACATCAGTCACATCCGGGCTAAATTAGCAAAATGTATAGGCATACTGGGGAAGACAAGACACATCGTGGACTATAAATCATTGGTCTTATTGTACAATTCACTGTTTTTACCTTATCTTAACTACTGTGTAGAAGTCTGGGGAAACACCTACAAGACCAACCTACAAGCAATATGCACATTACAAAAAAGAGCTATAAGGATAATAAACAATGCAGGATATAGAGACCATACCAATTCGTTGTTCTTGAAGTCACATGTCATAAATTTCATCGATTTAGTTAAATTTAAGACAGCACAAGTAATGTACAGGGCAATTAACAATCAACTCCCAACTAATATACAAAAAATATTTAAAAAAAAGAGACAATGATCATAATTTGAGAGGAGACTTAAACTTCACAAAACCCAAGATACGTACAACCAAGAAAAGTATGTGCATATCTGTCTGTGGGGTGGATTTGTGGAACAGTCTGGAGCCGGAACTGAAACTATGTACAAACAGAAATCAATTTAAAAAGAGGTACAAACATTATTTGTTGAAAGGATATACGTTAGAAGGGTAGAATTTATATGTACGATTCATTATGTTCACTCTGGGACATTATGGGACACTATGGAATGGTGGGTGGGACAGCACTGTGTGTATCTGTGTCGTTTGAGACTGGTTTTGAAATATAGACTTCATTGTATGTTAGAATGGACAGGTGTTAATGTTGATCTGTAAAAAATACAGTAAATTGTTTACTTGGGGTATTAAAGGTAGTAATTTGTATAAAATTCACATGGGTGTATCGATGGAAAAGAGGAGTTGGAATTAATAAGTGTTCACTTCTTCCTTCTCCCTTTCGAACAGTGTATACTGTAACTTTATTGCATTTGCTATTTGCTTGTTTTTTGTTATATTTTTTGTGTTCGAAATAAACTATATCTATCTATCTATCTATCTATCTATCTATCTATCTATCTATGAGTTTGTTTTTTAAAATAATTCTGCTGAACCACAATTCAAAAGCATTGTCTGATTATCATTGGTTTATTTTCCTAGAATTTTTATTTATTACCACTTTTGTCAGATTCAAGTTATTTCTGTGACCATTGTGCATTTTTGTTTCATTAACAGAGGGGTACCAACAATTTTGTCCACGTCTGTGTGTATATATATATATATATACACTACCGTTCAAAAGTTTGGGGTCACCCAGACAATTATTTTGTGTTTTCCATGAAAAGTCACACTTATTTACCACCATGAGTTGTAAAATGAATAGAAAATATAGTCAAGACATTGACAAGGTTAGAAATAATGATTTGTATTTGAAATAATAATTTTTTCCTTCAAACTTTGCTTTCGTCAAAGAATCCTCCATT